>JAITYX010000167.1:0-189522 GCA_021018815.1 Talinum fruticosum | reverse complement strand
TATATAGTATAGATATCACGAATTAATATTACAACATAAAATACATCAAATCAATAAAAGAACATCAAATTATTATAACTCATAACTCTCTACAAAGTTAATACTAATTTAACTTAATAGACGCCTAGATAAATATTTATATGTAACCAACCTACTAAAACATCATTGACTTAAATATTACACAAACTCTTAAAAAGTATAGATATACCCATAATGAGATCTAATTTTTTTAAATTATAAGGTGAATATAATGATTTATCCATTCTTATCTACTTGTGCACATAAAGATAGTTAAACATATAATGACTACTTATACTGAGATTAATAGTGAAAAATATTATATAATAGAAGTGATCCAAATATATTTAACAATCATAGGTAATTTGTATCATAGTAAAGGGCATGATAGGTCAATTCGCGGTGTAGGTTAATAAAATCATATATGTTTTGTACTTGTATTGAAAATTAATCGCAATTTTAGTAGTGAATCAATGGGGCAAAAATATTGATACAATTGATGTTTTATAAATACATGTTTTACTCAATTAACAACCAATTGCTTCCCTCGAGACACAACTCTTCCTCTCAATTAATTAACACAATAAGAGTAACATGAAGTTGTATTTCAAGATGGCGGGGAGGTTTGATGGCAAATACTCTTCTTTTAATAATTTAGAAAACTTACAATAGTAAAAGATATGATTTAAATATGTTTATCAATAATAAGTCACATATAGACATGTTAGGAAAAAACTAAACTAAATTATATTTGTAACAAAAAAAAATGATCTGTATGTTGTACAAAAATTTTGAGACAAATGAATTTATTCGAAGTTATATGGGCTTAATAGAAGTTGGCATATTAAGTTTGCAATCCTTTAAACATAACACAAATTAAAAACTTAAAGTCCACATATTACGATCCGAATCAATATAATTCCTAACTTTTTATTCATTACGTTTTATTCCACAACATATTTGAATCATAACTTTCTATCTTGTAGGCATTTTTAATTATTAATATCAAGTATATATATAGTTGTTACATTTTTATTATATTAATTTATGATTTCTTAAGGTTTATTAAATTATTCTTACATAGGATGAATGTAATAACCAAATTACTTCCTCGGATAATTAAATATTTAAATATTATTTTCATAATGTGCTCTTATTGATTTTAATTTAAAAAATCTTATAATAAATATATTTTGAACTAATACAATTTTATAGCACCAAGTTAAAAAACATCATCAACAATGAAAAATTAATAATATTAGACAAAATTATTATATTTCAGGCCCAAAATAATATTGCATATCAATATATATAAAAATAAATGAGAGCTAATATACAAACCAAACCCTAAACAAATAAATACATAAATATATATATTAATTTTATTTTATATTTTAATATATTTTAATTTTCAAATTAATTTTCTCTTCGTTTATGTTATTTTTTAGTCGGTTTGTTAGAAGTTAGAATAAAATTATTCTTCTTCGGTTAATTTTATTTGTATATTATTATAGGGTTTAGTTAGAGTCTTTTTAATCTATTAGTATTAAATTTAGTTTTTTTCATTTTGATTTTAGGTGTTTAGGATATATTCAGGTCCAAAAATAATTTTAATATTCTAGTAATTTAATTATTTATTTTTTCATTTACTTAGTGCAGTTTATTATTTGTTTTACTTTATGTTTAAGATTATATTTTTATTTTATTATTTTTAATTCTGTTTAATTTTTCTGGAAAACTATAAAAAAATATTTTTGGATTTTAGGTTACTTTTATATTTTTTCAGATTTTTGATTTAATTTGTTATATAATTTTGTATATTTGTTATTTATTAATTTTCTACTTAGTTTTGTTTTTATTTTCTGTTTTATATTTTTATGAATTAATTAGGATGAATAATTATTATTTAATTTTTATATTATAATTAGATAATTTTATAATATATATATAATTTGATAATTTTTCAAACTTATTTACTAATTTAGGTTCAAGCATGTTTTTAAATTAATAAATTTATAAATTTAGTTTTTTCATTTTTATTTTAGATTTTAGGCTGTTAGGTCCAGAAAATAGTTTAATATTTTGATAATTTAATTAATTATTTTTTTATATATTTAGTTTATTTTATTATTTGTTTAACATTTTGTTTAAGATTATGTTTTTATTTTATTATTTTTAATTTTATTTAATTTTTCTAAAAAATTATATTATATTATATTATATTATATTATTATTATTATTATTATTATTATTATTATTATTATTATTATTAGAGTCCATAGATGAGTGGAAACTTATTTTTTTAAATGATAAATTATTTATTTTTTTATTGGTCGAAACTCCTTAATTCACTCTGGTTGCAGCATTTCAAAATTTGAAAAGATTGGCATTATATAGTGTATAGATTATTATTATTATTATTATTATTATTATTATTATTATTATTATTATTATTATTATTATTATTATTATTATTATTATTATTATTATTATTATTATGTGAATCCCATGTACGTGTTTTGAATAAATATCTTAAATACATGGGATTCAAAGTTGTGAGTAATCTTAAAATATTTTATATTTTTTAAGTTATTATTATTATTATTATTATTATTATTATTATTATTATTATTATTATTATTATTATTATTAGAGTCCATACATGAGTGGAAACTTATTTTTTAAATGATAAATTATTAATTTTTTATTGGATGAAACTCCTTAATTCACTCTGGTTGCAGACATTTCAAAATTTGAAAAGATTGGCATTATATAGTGTATAGATTATTATTATTATTATTATTAGAGTCCATAGTTGAGTCTTATTTTTTAAATGATAAATTATTTATTTTTTATTGGACGAAACTCCTTAACTCACTCGATTGCAGCATTTCAAAATTTGAAAAGATTGGCATTATATAGTACTAGTTTGGACCCGTGCTATGCACGGAGTAATGTAATACTCTTTAATAAGTTATGAACTAAAAAGCAAATATTTAATAACTACATTTAATAAATGAGATTAATAATCGAAAATGTTACAATCACCATATGGTATGCTTCCACCCTTATCTAATTACACATGATTGAGTGTGGCGGAAAAATAAGCAAAAATAAGTTGCCTGAAATCATTTTCACACATAATAATGTGGAAAAATATAACCACTCTTGTAAGAGTGGTACTAACCTATTAAGGTATATCCATGTATATTAAGAGTGGTGATTTACATCTATTGAAAAAATGATTATTTAGCATGAATAATAAGCGTGGCGAGATAATAAGTGTGACAGCTTATTTTGAGATAATTGAAATACATAAAAAGAATTTTTTTTCGCATTGGACAATTTATGATAATCATTTAAGTCAAATACTAAATTTACAATCAAAAAGAAATTTTTTAAAAAAATAATTGAAAAGAATTTTTATAAAAATTAAACACATAAAGGAAATATTTTTATGCAAATTTTCGATTTCTCTCGTTTATAGCACAATGCCCAATATATTGAAAAATCAAAATAAAAAATAAACCTCAAATCTCAAACTCTAATCTCGTTTTCTCGCTTATTTTCTGCTTAATCAAGTAAATTTCACATGTGCCCGCTTTATATCTTTTTTTCTTAATGTTGTTTAAAGAAAAGTAAAATAAAATAAAACTAAAAAAATTCATCTTAATGAACATAACCCTAATTTGAAGAAGAACTAAGTATTTTTAATCCAAAGGCAGATCTATGTTAGGGCAACCGCGGTCACCCAACCCCCATCCTTTTGAGAGAAAAAACATGGCATAAAGAGTAAAAAAATAATATATTTTAATTAACCCTAGTTAATTTCAAAAAGAATTTTGTAGCTTAACTGGTGACAACCTAAGTGTCTATATTAGTGTTAGAAGTTGCTTCAAACGCAAACCGGTAATAGGAAAAAAAACTCGCTCAAGGGGTAATATGTCCATAGATATAAGTATGGCGAGTGATGGTGTTTTCTTTGGATATAAGTGTGTGGTTAAAGACGACTCTCATCCGACTTATTTAGTGTGTATAATATTTGTCAACTCATACCATTTTCACACTTAACATAAGTATGGTAAAAGCGTGGATGCATGTCGTATTTTAAAAATGATAGAATAGACACAAAATTAAAAATTAAGTGGAAAGATAGAGAAACTCATGATCCAAACAAATCAAATTAGACAAAAATTACATAAATAAGTAGTTAAACTCATACATTAATCATAACATACTTCTTCCAATTGACCGACCCTTACCGATTCAATCACTTTCAAAACTTAAAGCCACTAATTAAAAATTAGTTTGAAACCGATACCATGTTCTTTAGTCACCTCAACCACATCTTCCTAGCAAATTAATAAACCAAACAATGACAAAAGTTATTGTTACATCTTTACAATACATATTTTATTTTTTAGTAGAAAGGAAGAACAAATTTTCTCATCTAATGAAATATCTTATTCATCCATCCAAAAATATATAATTAAATATATATTGTTCACTTTGATAATTATCTCATTAGATTTCAATCGAGTCACAATTTGAAGTTACAAAGGAAAAAAAAAAAACGTAACTTGTGATTCTCAAATGTAAATCAAATCAAACCAAAATTTGAAATAATATAGATTATACTTTTTAGGTTAAAAGTATTGGTAAAATTAACCTTAACACCATTAAAAATAATAGAATATCCTTTAATTATTTTCTAAAATATTATTCTATAATTTATCTTAAATAAAATTACTCTTAATTACATCCCTTCTTTAAAATCATTCAATATACTTTTTGTCATCAATATATATTTTTTTAATTTTTCACGGGTTTTTACTAATGATTGACGTGAGAATGAATTACATTGATTGATAATAGGATAGATATCTCAGTAATTTTATATTAATTTTATTTTGAGTCCTAATATATTTTAATTTTCAGATTATTTTTCTACTTATTTTTGTTATTTTTAGTCAAATTGTCGAAGTTGGATTAAATTAGTTTTCTTTGGTTAATTTTATTTTTTTATATTATTATAGGGTTTAGTTAGAATATTAATATCTTAGTATTAATTTTCTTAGTTTTTATGATTAATTTAATTATTTTTTGATTTATTTTCTAATTTAGGTTAAATCAAGTTTTTAATTTAATAAATTTATAAATTAAATTTTTGTATTTTAATTTTAGGATTTTAGTGTATGTTTCGGTCAAAAAATAGTTTTAATATTCTAGTTTATTTAATTATTTATTTTCATATGTATTGTAGTGTAATTGATTATTTGTTTAACTTTCTATTTTAGATTATGTTTTTGTTTTTCTGTTTTAATTGTGTTTAATTTTTTTGAAAAATTTAAAAAAGTTTTTATGTTTTTAATTCTATCCAGATTTTTAATTTAGTTCATTATATAATTTTCTGTAATTTTTATTTATTAATTTTTTGCTCAATTTGGTTTTATTTTATGTTTTATATTTTTAAAAATTAATAAGGCTAATTATTTACTGTTTAATTTTTAGATTTAGATTAAATAATTTTATAATATTATTTATTTATTTTTCAGCAAGGAGATCCAATATTATTATTATTATTATTATTATTATTATTGTTATTATTATTATTATTATTATTATTATTATTATTATTATTATTATTATTATTATTATTATTATTATTATTATTATTAGAGTCCATAGATGAGTGGAAACTTATTTTTTTAAATGATAAATTATTTATTTTTTTATTGGACGAAACTCCTTAATTCACTCTGGTTGCAGCATTTCAAAATTTGAAAAGATTAGCATTATATAGTGTATAGATTATTATTATTATTATTATTATTATTATTATTATTATTATTATTATTATTAGAGTCCATAGATGAGTGGAAACTTATTTTTTAAATGATAAATTATTTATTTTTTTATTGGATGAAACTCCTTAATTCACTCTGGTTGGAGCATTTCAAAATTTGAAAAGATTGGTATTATATAGTGTATAGATTAAATCAACATTAAAATATTTTTATTTTTTAAATCAACCATTAAAATAAATCATGAAATAACAACTTTCTACTTTTCGAACGTGAAATTTTTATTATTAATTTTTGTATGGCTTGTATCAATATATGTCAATTTTAATTATAAATTTACCAAAAAAATTGTAAATTATATCGCGGACTTATATAGATTCAAGTTATTATATATGATATTTTATTTTAATTTCTAAAATTCACCCCTTATTTTTAGATCCTCTTTCTACATAAAATTAGAGTCATGATAGAAGTGTTGAATCTTAATGGTGTGTCATAAAAATTTGATCTTATAATTAAAGATTGATTTAGTGAGAATGTATAATGATTTTGATGAAACTACTTTTAGGATATTTGAAAATTAAGTTTGAGGCATTTTAACTTTTAATTAAACTATCAGTCCATGTGTGAGAAGACTTTTTTACCCTCAATTAAATATATAAATTAACAAAAAAATAATTTTAACACCATTCACCACAAGAAAACTGAAATTTATCAATCGTTTTTACAACCGTTTTTATACCTTCATATTTCCGATCATTTCGGTTATCGAAAAAAATTTCCAAACCATTTTTCAAATCATATTTTTAACTCGTGGGTACTTTTTCATTTTATGCTTTGCTTTATTTGCTTGCAACCTTTTCACCGACCGTTTTATTTTAAGCTGGTAAAAATAACAAAAAATTACGCTGGGGTACCTCAAATTCTTGTCAAACTATTTTTTAGACCCAAAGTTATGAAAAATGATTCTAAGTCCCCTAAATTATAGTGTAAACTATATTGGTGGCCCAAATTTACCCTCAACTTCATCTTCTTCCCCGCTCAAAGTCTCTCTCTTCTCTCTCTCTCTCTCGGCCTCCCATGGCAATGGCCTCAAAGAGCTCCACCATTTGAGAGAACCTAAAATGGCAGAAATCCATAATATCCCCCATCTCTACCAGTCCAACAAATCCAATTCCAAAGCAAAATATCCCTTCAATCAACCTCGTCAACTCGCCGCAAATTCCTCTATCCTCTTTTCAAGTTCGACCAAGTCGTGAGGTTGGGTTTGCTCCGGCGAGCGTTTCCGACCAAGGAGAAGCGTCGGTTGTGAGTGAGAACAACTAAAAAGGGGAGAGAAGCGAACGAAGAGGTAGAAACATAGATAGGGCGATGAAAGCAGCTGATAGAGAGAGGAAGACCGAGAATGGGGAGCGAGAGGGACAGAAAGAGAAGAGTGAAGAGGGAGATTGGGAACAAGACAAAGGGCGAGAGAACAGAGAGCAGGGGACGGGAGAAGGGAGAAGAACAAGGAGAGAAGATGAACAAAGAACGAGGAGCCATTACGGAGACGAGAGAAAGAGCAGGGGATGAGAGGGAAGAAGGAGAGACAGAAAAAGAGCCAGCAAAGAGAGGGATAAATGAGGGGAATTATAGACATTTTACACCTCCATTCATCTTTCGGATCGAATTTGGCCACCAATATAATTTAAACCATAATTTAGGGGATTTAGAATTATTTTTCAGCTTAGTTTTTCGTAAAAATAATGAACATTCGAAACTCTTCTGAAACTCTTCTGCTCTCTCTCATCTTCTCACTCTTCGGTGTCTCTTCTCTCTCTCTCTAGCTCTCTCTCCTCGTTAGAACACCAGTAATGGTGGATCACAGATCTCTCTCCCTCTTCGGTGTCCTTTCACCTTATTCGTGCTGACAGAGTTTGGCTCTCTCCTCCTCCTCGTCGTTTCCATAACGTTGTTTTGTCACCAGATCTGAAAAATTGTGTCAATTTTGCCGTCGTTGCGTACACAGCGACTTCGAATTCGCCTGTTTTGATTCAGTGCACGAAATGGAGATTCTTCAGCGAGGTACAGTTCTCTTCTCTTTCATCTCGCATCAATTTCGCCCCCCTTTCCCTGACCTGGAAACCTTACTCTAAACACTAGTTTGATTTTGAAGCAGGGAAGGAAGAAGGCATAATTGATTCTTCGGCTAGGTATCGGTGCTCTTCTCTTTCATCTCGCATCAATTTCGCCCCCTTTCCCTGACCTGGAAACCTTACTCTAAACCCTAGTTTGATTTTGTGCACGGAAGGAAAAAGGAAAAACGTACAAGAACCCCCTTGGACCACTCAATTTCGGTCTAGAAGTCGCTGTTTTGGGAGGCGATTTTAACGAAATTAATATTGGATTTTGCTCAATTGTCCAGGAGAGGTATGTCCTTCACTCAACTTGGTCTTCTCTTACAGGTTTGGATCTATTTTTTCTATTTCATTGATTTATTGTTGATTATGTTGGTATTAGTAGAATTTACCGTGGAGAGAATTATATTGATTGTGAACATTGCAAGTTTCGTGTAATTATTTGATCCCTTGTTGCTGAAATGTGGTTCATTTTCCCTGCATTTCATGAAATTTAAACACCGACTGGGTGTTGGAGTTTATTCTTTTTATGTTCTTGGAGTGATGAATTTAGGATTAAATGCAATTGCAAGGCCTCTTAAGTTTTCTGGGCAGTACTCTCTTTTGTTCATTTCTATTTCTGTATAAGAACCTGGGTTATTGATATACCTTTTACTGCTGTGGTCAATTCTAAGCAAAAATATCATAGCTTTACTGAGTTTAGTCCTGCTTTTTCACAGCTTTCTACCACGAGAAGTAATGCTGTCAAAATTACTCACAGTTGAAGTGTGAAGCACTTACATACAGTTTGAAAGTAATCAGTCTAGGAAAGAATTCATTTTCTGGGCAAATACTAGAATTCACTGGGAGTTGTTGGCAGTTGGAGTAAGTTGATTTAGTTGGGAACTCATTTTTATGAGGTTCATCCAGAATCACTGCAAAGGCCTAATATGTGCATTTCAATCAATTTGAATGGGAATTTGCTCACTAGGAGTAAGTAATTTGAATGGAATTTGCTCACTAGGCTTAATATGTTCTGAGTTATACCAGCAGCAAGTATTGAATATTTACTCAAGGTTTTGGAAGGATTGTGAAGGCTTAAAGTCATTAAGTGGTGGTGATCATGGTTCTGATGGACTATTAAGTAATGTGCTGACTGTGAAGAGATGTCATCCAATGACTGGAATCTCAAAGTGTCAAATAATATGTTAGGAATGCCTAAATAGTTTTTGGAGTAGTGTGGTTTTGGGTTTCAAGGAGCCCACTAATCAAGACCATTCTTCACACTTCCCACCCTTTTTCTATAGCTCTGAAAAAAACTGTTATATCTTGGCTATTGTTTATGAAGTTTCCTGCTATATATTTTGGTTCCATTCTAAGTTATTGACTGTTATATATAATTATTACATCAGCACACTGTATTTTCAGACCATTTTTTTTTTTTCGCTTGTCGGTACTGCTGCAAAATCTACGCCTGGGATGATAAATTATGGCCTGGAGCTTCTGTTGCTTTGGATCGTATTCTGTCTCGTTGGCTGACTTGTGAATCCAGTATTGTGAGATCCTGTGGCAATGACATTCTTATTATTTGTCTCTACTGCAGCAAAATATCCATGCTAGTACGTCTATGCTAATTTCATATCTATGCTAGTACTTTTGTGCTAATTTCATGAGCCACAAGCTTTATTATTTGTCATCTTTTTGGTGAAATAGGTCTCACAAATTAATTGAGATACTGATTTTTTTATCAACCAAAAAAGAAAAAAGAATTACGAACTTACCATAACCTAAATTTCATTGAGGATAGTAAAATCCTCTCTTTTGTTTTTGATAAAAAAAGGCAAAAGCTTTTATTACCAACTGAAAATATTCACCTCAATTATAACAGAGCATCTACCGCTAACACAAATACAATATTTTGCTAGCTAGCTCAAAAATCCAATATTCAACCATGATTACTTGATTGCTCTATCTTCTTTTTTTGTGGGGGTTTAAAGCTACAAAAATCCATCGCGTCTTCTTCTTTGGCTGTTCTCCTTTGGGCTTTGATAGTCCCCTCTTCATTCGTCTGGTGTGATTTTCGATGTCGGTTTTCTCCCTGGACAATGGCCGCACTAAACCATGATCATTTGTCACAGGAGTTGCACTCTTTACACAGGATGTGATCAGATGGGAAAACTTATGTTGTACGTTCAAAAGAAACTCGACACTCTTTGTCTTTCCTTGCCCTAACTTACCTTTAAATAAACCGCACTTACCATCTATCCAACTTCTTACAAAAATGACAGCCCCGCTGTCTCTTGCAGTATGCCAATGGCATTCCTCCCCAATCGTCGAAACTGCAAAATTTTGTCCAAGACTCGTTCACATGATGCTCCTTCATGATCCATATATCACATTTACTTCTGCCAGGAAAACTTGGGGAATTGGTCCCTACACGAAGGCACAAATATCCATCGAAGAGCCCTAATTGTATTAAGAAATCACTCTCATTACTAGGTGGTGGTAATTTGCTCCAATTCTCATGATGAAGGTCAAAAACCAGGACAGTTTGATTCCCTGCACCACCTTCAATCCAATGCAAGCAATTGTTGCCATAAACTCCACGTCCTGACCAGCATGAATCTGGACCAAATATAGTCTCTTTGTCTCTAATTCGGGTTTTCCATGAATCATCTCTCAAGCTATAAACAAATTCTTTTTACCTGACCATGCTACGATCTTGTAGTCGTCCCATAGACAATCATAACCGAACCCGAAATGCTTCATAAACTCAATGTTGTAGACTTCTTCATCGGGGTAGTGGATGTGCCTAAATGTATTCGTCGATGGGTTGCACAAAACGATGGACTTATCATCACAACATCCGCAAATTAAGCCATTGCATGTACCTATGATCATGTTGATTCTTGTTTCAGGGCATGTGATTCTTGTGCTCGAAGAAAAGGTGTCAAGATCATGCACCTCATAAAAGGACGACGGATCATCCCTGCAGGCAAAGATGAGAGAGTGATTGGAGCTGGATTCGAGGGACTGAATGAGATGAGATTTGATGAATTCGGGGTTATCAATCAAGTCGCGCCATGCCTTGCAAACGCACCTGAATCGAATGAGCGATTCAACGGGGAGTAGTGTGAGTATGGTGTACATGACATCCATGGGAAAGTTGCTGGCCATTGCCCTTTTCTGTAAGATTTGTCGCAGTAGGAAAAATAATCAAGAGTTTTGCAGTAAATTGTGGGTTTAATTTACCACTTTTTATAGTTAGTTGCATGAATTTCTGGGGTTAATTATGTTATTAGTACAATTTTACTTGTTGCTCAAGTTTTTAATTGGTGATAGGAAACAATTAGAGTCGGCAACTCCAATTAGCCGCCCCTTTAATGGATAAGCTTTCTGGTTTTTTTTTTTATTCTATATATTATTGGGAACTTCCAATTTAAACAACACATCTCTTATTCTATATATTATTGGGAACTTCCAATTTAGACAACATTCTCTTATTCTATATATTATTGGAACTTCCAATTTAAACAACACGTCTCTTATTGATAAAAAATTGCGAGTGGCCATAAAGTTAAATGCCAGTGGATTAAAAAAATTTCTTTTATGAAAAATATTCCTTTTCTTAATTCTATGGTAATAATTTACATTATTTAATGGCAATTTCCCTTTTCTTTTTTCTAAAATAATTATTTATGATAATATATTTCAATTAATTCTCATATATTATCTTTTCCAACCAATATCTCTATTAATTTATCTCAAATTTATTTTATCATGTAATATTTTTTCATAAATATGAGAATTAATTACTTTAGAAAAATTTTAAAAAAATTTCTATCATATAATAAGAGTTCTTGGATTGCTTTATTACTGTGTTTTCTATTTTTTTTCCATTCTACCGCCGTGCTTTATTTTTTATCTTCGTTACCAGTGTGTCTTGGAGTTCTTATATTGTTTTACTATTGTGTTTTCTGCTTTTTTTTCCATTCACCCTATTTTATTTTTTTATCTTTATTACCACTATGTTTTGCTTTTGAGACAAAACTATCATTTTTTATCTATTCACTTGATTTTGTAGGTATATTAGACCATATTAAAATATAAATATTTCTAATCAAAACTCTCATTCATCTAAAAGATCATATTTTTTTTAAGTAAACACATTAACAAAATCTAAGAACTCACTTGGACATTTTGTCAAATTATGAGTGTGTGACATGAAGCTGAAGAATTGAGAGACCTTTAATTAGCAGCCAAAGTCATTGAAACTCAATACCATGTTTGCTAGATCCAAGAACTCCATATTCGTCTTGAGTCTCTCAACTTTCAACTAATGTTGATGGGTTGAATCAGTACAATTTCTTCTTTTGTGAATAATTATCCAAACAACTTTCAAGGTATCAATCCTCATTTCTAAACTCGAACTTGACATTTTGCAATTTCAATTTCACAAAACAAAATCTATTCTTTAGCCTATTTCTACTTTCAATAGCTCACATGGAGGGTGGGATGGAGATGCTCAATTGAAGAAGGAGATATATGGTGACTAGGTTTTTAAATTTATGATTTAACGTCATTTTGCTACACAAAAAAATCACTTCTTTTTATATTATTTCCAACGATAGGCAAAAATTCCAAAAATCATCGATTATCGACAATAGCAGGTCACCGGGTCATATGGTGGTATTTTTACGGAAAAAGTAAACACATTGGTAGGAGAGACAAAAAATAAAATAGAATGGTAGAATGACAAAAAGTAAAAAAACAATGTTAAGATAATCCAAGATCTCGATAACACAATGATAGTTTTGGTCCCAAAAGTAAAACACGAGTGGTAATGAAGATAAAAACTAAAATAGGGCGGTAGAATGGAAAAAGTAGAAAACACAGTTGTAAAGCAATCCAAGAACTCTTTCGAAAACGAGATTATGACGGGGAATGAAGTAGCACGGTAATGAGTGTGAAGTTGAATTTTTTCAAGATTGTTGCAGTAGAGTGTCATTTTTGGTTTTTTTTTTGGTGGTTTCCCACATCTTTTAATCTTTTAGATGAACTAATTATAAAAAGAAAGGCGTGTTACATTTTATGTTTCGAATAGAAAAAGAAAAAATTTATTAATGAAAAGTCATACAATATGTACAATGACTATATCTCCTGACGTAAGTAAATTTAAAATATAAAAATAAATCCATATCTCTATAACGTTAATGATAGATATATTGTCAACCGCCTCTAAATTTATAACATTATTCTTGTCACTAATCACATTCTTAAATTTAAGTGCATCTTTCCTAAATGTCGACTAGTTATAGTATAATTTCATAGAGTATGTGTGTCTATCTAACACGATAGATTACAATTGAAAGAAAGATTGTCATAGTAGTATAACGTGTAATTGCATTCTTAATTTGTTTGTTTATCACAATATTTAAGTAGATATGATATGGTAACAACTATATCATAGGAAGGGGATAAGGGAAATACGTGCTAAAAATGAGAAGAACCTACTTTACATTGGATATGAGAACAACGTAACTCATACTAATAGTGAGAAAAATAAATAACGTAATTCTTACAAAAGAAGATGAAATTTATTGAAAAGAGACAAGTAAATATCTTGTAACTAAATAAACTTCAATAATAAGTACGAGACTGGGGGCTTTTAGCACGAGGAATTATGATCGATAACAACTCCTTATTGGAGTAGATGAATACAATAATAATGCTTTTTTGTAGAGAGATAAGGGTTTTTAAGATAGAGGAATTATTGTGTTGTAGTTTGATGATTGTTTTTCAAGGTTTTTAAAGTTATAATCTCTATAATATTAATAATAGATCGGAATATTGTAGTATTTGCTTAAATCTATAAAAATTATCTTAGCAAGAAAGATGTGTTAACGAACCTTCATTAAAAATATAAATTCTATGTTAAAAATATCTTGTAATCAAATTGTTACAAAATACTTAAATTTATTACAAAAATTCAGTATCCATTTCATTCTTATATGGAAAATGGGTTTTTTTGTTTTTCAAATAAGGATCTATTTTCAAATAACACTGTAATTAGTTAACCAATTAATCGAAAATACCTTTTCTTTTAACTTTGTAAATAAGCAAGCTTAAATAGGTCATTCATAATAGATACCCTATTAATTAATTTTTGAAAATTGTTATAAAAATACGAGTTTTATCAATTTTTGTATTTTCCTTATATCAGGCAAAATTTGTGTAGTATTTTGTTTTTCCCTTGTGGTATTTTTAATATATAAGCAATTAATTTCAAGTTAATTTGCAAGTTCACATCAACCATCCGGTTGCAAATTTTGCGGCTAGACTATACTGAGCTGTTATTCAACCGCTATTACTTATTCTTCTGTTTTTATTGTTAGATATTTGGATTCAAATCCTACCAAAGTTAATTTTTACGCCTCGTAATACCTAATTTCAGTTGATGGTAACAACTTATAACAGTTCGAAACAACTTATTACAACTACTAGCTAATTGTTTGTATCGGCTCATAATAACTCACAACAATACGTAATAGCTAAAACGAATAGCCTCTAAGCCAATCATCTATTTTTAGTTGTTGTTATGATTAATTGTTATTACTCGTTATGAGTTATTATAAATTGTTATGATTAGCTGATATAGTCTGTTATGTTGTTACGAGCTGTAACGATTACTGTTAGTTGTGACGAGTTATTACGAGTACTTAATATACCAATAGTGATATTATTCATTGCATATTTTACAATAATGAATATTCGTCAACAATGAGTATATATATTCTTCACTGCTAATCGATTTAATTTTTATTTGGTTAAAAATTTATGTATTTTGTTGGTAATCATATTTTATTTTTATGTGAATGTTTTGTTTTTTGGGGAGAAAAATAGCTCCCAATAATACATGTCTTAAAAAATAAAAAATATATAATTACAAAATTTAACGAAAAATTCCAATAATTATGCAATAAAAAATTTAACAAAAAACTCAAACAAAATTTTTTAAAAAAAATCCAACAATACATATCTGTTATATCCAACAAGAAAAAAAAATTCTATCCCAAAATCAGTACTTACCCCAAAAATAAAAGCTTTACCTATCAATCCCTCCATAGATAAATAGTATCAAAACACTATTTACGTAACAATTTACATATCATGACCAAAGTGACCTATTTGATAAAAATATTTGTATAGCTTTTCACACGAATATATAATTATCACACCAATAACAATAACTACGAAGATAATAATAATAATAATAATAATAATAATAATAATAATAATAATAATAATAACAAAATAATGATAATATGAGGCTATGATTAGCAGTTATAACCGTTATATTTATTATATCATTTATGAGCCGTTATAGTTAGTATTTAATTATTATGAGCTGTTATGGTTAATGTTTGATTGTTATAAACTGCTATCGGTTGTTAGATATTATAAATACTGTTATAAATGCTAAAACCAACAAGCCCTTTGTAAAAAGGAGGCTCCTTCTTTCCAAATTTAGGAAGAAGGTAAGGGGATGGAGGAAGTATAATATTAATTATAATACAAAGAAAAGTTAAATATTTATTCATAGTAAATTAAAAGTTAAGACAATTGTTAGAAATTCATGTACTGTACCCAAATGATTTATCCTTTGACTATTTATTTTTATTATATTATTCACAAATTTATGTTGTAACAAAAATCTTCACAGGAATCAAAATAGTAAGAGTAGCGTTTTTAAAACGCCCCCTTTGTGCACCTAACCTCCATAAAAAAAAAAAGGAAAAAGAAAAAAAGGGAAAAAGAAAGAAAAAGAAAAAAAAAAAAAAAGCGCGATTTCAACTTGTCTAGTTGTCTGTTGTATCTTCTCGTTGCCAGGGGATTACTTTTGGCGAAAGGGTTTTCCGTTGCCCCCATTTGCCACCGAGAGAGAGAGAGAGAGAGAGTTCTTGGAGAGAGTTCATAGAGCGAAAGGGATTTCCGATTCGAAATTGCATCGCCAAAATCTGTATTGCAAGCGTTTTTGGGTTCAAAACACAATACTTACTATTGACGGAATTTCGTCAGCGGAAAATCCGATGCTTATCAAGAAGAGATTTCTGAAGCGTATTTGGGGATTTTCTTTTATATTTCCACAATTTCGGCTTATCATTTGACCACTCTTTTCCCTTTTTTGATTCTTCGGAGCTTCAGACAATGGTGGTGGCTCTTCATCACTCTTCAAGAGCTGTCATCAATGGCGGAACCTCCAGGTCTCCATTATTCACTGCTTGTAATCCCAACTTTCCTGTTTCAATCAAGATTTCTGCTAGAGAAGTATCTTTGAAGTATGCGTATGGAACCCTTTTTGCGTCCCGAGCTGTAGATATCAATAGTTGTTGTTTCAAGTGTTTTAGTAACGGAACCGATGGGAGGTTCATTGCGGATGAGCCGGGGCCGAGATTTGAGGAGAGGAGAGAGAATCTTGAGCTTTCCAAGATTTTATTGAAGCGTGGGGTGGTGTTGGCGGCCATTATTTGTGGGGTTTTTGTGTTTCAGTGCCGGAGAGTAGTGGCTGCTGATGGGGTGGTTAATGCAGGTTATGGGGTTTTTTGGCAGAGAATATTGTTGTTGAGAAATGTGTGGTGGCCCAAGACATTGCAAGTTCTTCAGGTTTTCAAGGAGCAAGGGTTGGTTCTTGCTGTGCTTTTGGGACTTTCTGCTTTCTTCTCCATGGCTGAAACCTCAATCACCACTCTTTGGCCTTGGAAGGTATGCTTTTAATTCTTTTTCATTGTTAATAATTTGCATTTTGGAATGATATTTGAGTTGGCAAATCGAACCCTCAAACAAATTATTAATAGGTTCTTGGTAAAATTGTGATATATGATTCTTGAGGCTGTAGGTAGTGATGAGTAGGCTACAAAGTTGGATGGAGGTTAGAAAGAAAGATTAGGTTGCCTCCCATGTTCCAGGCTTTCACAATGTTGTTTTCCTTTTGGGAGAATAGTAGAATGGGTTCCTGTTGTCCAACTCGTGGGTTACAATGAGGTTCCATATGCCTTTGATTATTATTATTTTTTGTTTATACAAGATAATAAACTTGATCATTCTTAGCTGACGAGAGGTATCATCACATTATTTTCTTGAGGCATGTTAAGCCATGTGCCTTGATGCCCTCGAGCTGGTGTGGTAACAAGACTGTTACTAGAAGTCAATGATTAATGAGATGGAGGAAGATGTTAAGGCAGGACGGCAGGAGGCCTCAATGTCAATGATATATTTGGTGATATACAACCCGCTTAATTATACAGAACATTTAAAGTATGGTAAAAGATTGTGAGATTTCGTAGGACATAGTTGCAACAATCTTTTTGGAAAAATCTATAAATAATTGTGCATAGTAGCCTTTATTTTCGAGGTTATGAGAGGATGGAGGCATCTAGCTCCTCTATCTTTGAAGGCTCATAGGACATTTGAAACATCACTATAAGCAATGCTTTGAATGTAGTGGCTTCATTTGCTCTATCCTATAGATTTTGTAGCATTTTTGTGAAATGCCCCAAAAATGAATCATGGTGGCTTAAAATTTCGTCTAAACTGTCTAGAATAGATACAATGCTGTAGATTATGTAGAAAGGTTCATTAGAAAGAGACGGTCACTATTTGGCAACTTCTTTTACATTTTTCAGAACACCCCCACAAAAACCATGTATACCATGGGGTTGCTTATCTGGCCGCTTTTCCTTCAGACTGCTTTGGAAATTATTATGATGCCTCTACATAATTTCAATTTGGATGATGATTTTGTGGGAAGATCTTGTAGATTTTAAAAATTTTGATTTTAAATCACCCAAATTAGCATTATGGTGGCATATGACACATTTATATAATCGTTTAGAATGGTCTGAAAACACCTTGATTCTTTTCACAGGTGAGAAAGAGCATGTAGTTTCCTGTAACAACTTCCGCGGTATTTCTGAAAAAATCCCAAAAATAGTGTTTAATATTCTTGGTGTTATGAGTCCCAACAATTGAGGTTATAACCACTCTAACATCAGTATGTCTTATGATGTTGAAAATTATCCTTTAAATAATTATTTAGTGTAATGGCTTCATTTCAACAATTTGTAGATTTTTAATTGTGATCGTAAAGAGTCTAAAAATGGACATATGGTGGCACACAGATACAATGCTCTCTAACTATTTAAATGATTCTAGGATACTCTAAAACCTTTTGAGTGATCAATTCAATCATGTAGTTAATATTCGACTTCTACACGAAACTGTTTTTAGAAAATTGTGAAAAGCATGTATTATTATAGCTAGGTGTGGAAAATGAGCCAAGCTGAGCCCCAGCTTGGCATGTTTGCTGCCCGACTCCTAAACCTTTTTACGAGCCCGACTTAGCTCACGAGCTTGCCGAGTTTGAAAATTTGGGCTGAAAGCTTGGCTCGCTGCCCTCTCGAGCTTTCTCGAGCCTATACTTTGCGTGTTCTCACTAGGCATTGTTACGAATCAAAACGATCATTATCGAATTCAAATGCTTGACCTTGAAGAAAAATGTATCGTAACCAATTATGATACAAGATTGAAAAGTAACTAGGATTAGAGAATGATAATGATGAAAAATAAGATAGTTCATAATCGCAATATGTATGATATATCATTTTGACTTTATAATATGTAATAGAAAAAAGTGAGTAACTAATGAAATAGGTTCCTAGTTTTATTAATCAAATATATAATTTAATTTTTGACATTGTATCATAGTCGAGCCTAGTATGTACCTCCTCTTTACGAGCCTCACCAGCCTAGTGAGCTGAGCTTCCTCATGCTCGACTCGACTCATTTTTATAACGTGCTCGAGCCCGAGCATGCTCGAGCTTTTTCAAGCCGAGCTTTTTCGAGTTTTCCGCCGAGCTAGCTCACGAGTCCTCTCGGCTCATTTCCACCTCTAATATAGCAGTCATTTGTGGGCTCAGAAAGGGTGTTATCATTCTAGCTCTGAAACCTTTTAGGGCAATATATATATTCTCTTAAAAACAGTTTCTATGTGCGTAATGGTTTTTGTTGGCACCATCCTGTAAATTTTTAATCATAATTTGAAGTGCCAAAAAGGCACTATTGTGTTCATTGCACTGTAAATTATCAGTAACATTTTGAGGTGTTAGAGGAAGCATATGTCACTCTTTGACAACTCCTTTGACATTTTCCCAGCATCGCGAAAATTGCGTCTAACAGCTTTCATCTTCACTCTACCACTGTAATGCCCTAAAATGTGCTAAATATCTCCGAAATGATTTCAGTGAGCGAGATGGACTCATTGGCGCCATTTGTACATTTTGAAGTATGATTCGAAAATGCCAAAAAAGGCATTGTGATTATATTCAATTCACTAATTGGTTTAGAATGCCCTAAAATATCCTGAGATGTTTTTAGGGACCAGTAGGAGCATATTGTCATGATTGATTTAAATCATTATGATGGTCCAAACATCCCTGTAGAGTCTATGCAATTTAAATGTATCATAATGGCCTCACTGGCACTGTTTTGTAGATTTCAGAGCGCGAGTTCACTATGCCACAAAAATGGGCATGATAGATGTAAGTACCCTTTGGACACCCTGAGTAGAACATTTCAGGAAGTCAGCAAGAGGACTTGTGCACCATCTGAAAATCTTTCGTATTTTTTACGAATGTATGAAAATATGTATATGATAGCTCTGATGGAGCCCATGGGGGTTCATGAGATGCTGTAATTCTGTAGCATTGAAACGTTGAGGATATTGATTCACCCCCTGAATAACTTTGATGAGTATAATAGTTTCATTTGTAATAACCCAATGAGGGAACATGATGATCAAAAACCTTTGTTTTAGGGTTCCTGAGGTAGAATATGATGACGTAGAGCAACATAACCACCATTTGACATCTTGTATCACTTTGCAAAAGTCCCTGAAATCATGTATAATAACCTTCATTTTTACCTGAGGTGCCTTGACCGCCTTAGTTACAACACCGATCAGGACACTTTTGACCATCCCTTTATACAACTTCAATGAGTGTGATTGATGCATCCACATCATTTTGTAGATTTTGAGAGGGGTTATAGGACTTCACAAAAAGGTCATTGTGGTGGCTTAGAAAACCTTCTTAGCTATCCAGAATAGACATCATATATCATAGAATATTTTGAGGATTCGATAGTTATCACCGGACAAATGTTAGGAACATTTTTTTTTAAATTTCAAGGCTTTTGTATGCTAGTCTTCATTTTGAGGGTGTCGAAGCGTTTGGTCATTCTATCTCCTTGATAGCTGATAATTTTTAAATATGGTTGTAGACAATTTCAATTAGTGTAGTGGCTTCAGGGGCATCGCCATGTAGATTTTGTAATTTGAACTTAAATGCCCTAAAAATGAGCATTATGGTGTTGTATGGTAGAAAACTCTCTGGATGCTCTTAAAATACCATAAAACAGTTGGGGGCTGAGAAGGGGTACATGACACCATTTAACAACTTGGACGTTTTCCACAAACCTTTAAAACCATGCATGATGGCTTTCACTTTGTGACCTCTGAGAGCCTAGTTTTAGAAATTGCTTGTGAGGCTTTAAATTTTTATCCCCTAAGTTTCTTATGGCTCATTGAGATAAATGCGTCCTCTCACATCATGCCTTTGTATTAGTAGTGTGCTTAATTGATATATTGGAAGAGGGAGAGGTGTGAAAGTAAACCATCACATTTTAAAATTTTGTTCAAGTTGATAATTACCCCAACAGCCCAAGACATGTTGATGCTTGTTTGAGTGAAAACCAACTACGAAATGTCTTTACATTGAAATTATTGTGAAGGTTGCAATCCATATCTCCTGAATTTTATGTGGGCAGTAAGTAGGTGAGCTCTGGACTAACCTGAAGAGGATGATTTCACGGTTTTTTAAAAAACTTATTCAAGCATTCTTTTTCATTTTGAATTTTTCTGCTATTGAGGGGGAGGGAATCATTTATGAACATTGAGCAATGCTAGAATATCAAACATACAAGAACCCAAGCATGTAGAATTTTAGCTACAATATGCATGTTCATCTTCACCTTCATCTTATGCTTTTCATATTAGCTTCAAAGCCTTTGTGGCCTTTAAAGCTAGATGTGTAATTAGAACAGAATTGGTTGCAACATACGAGGGAGTCTAGGGACAGAAGGTATAATATTGATTCCTAATTTTCTGAGATTATACCTTCTGCATGTTGGGTCTTTTATATTGCGGGCTATCTTTATGTATATCTTTAGAGAATGCTGAAGTTGACTACTTTTGGTTCGTTGAAGGAAATTGTTTTTCAGTTGAGTTTAGGTAAACAATGGTTGTTTCTTTATACTTGATTGCTTCTCATGGTATTTAAGTGAGATTTTCTGAGGCACATGTTTTCATGGAAATTATCTGTTGACTTCATATGGGGTTAGTTTTCATTTGCTCCGCAAATATTTGGGTCTAGTACATCAAGTATCTATTGCAGGACTGCTATTTCAACTTTTGGTCTCTTTTTTGCATCAGGTGCGAGAGCTGGCCGAAAAGGAGCCTGATAATAGTGTATTCAGAATGCTCCGGAGTGATGTCACCCGATTTCTGACTACTATTCTAATTGGCACAACGTATTTCCCTTCCTATTTCTTGTTTTGTGGGTCTCTATTACCTTGAGTTCAAATATCTTCTGACATAAAGACTCTACATCTTCGCAGTGTTGTCAATATAGCGGCAACCGCATTAGTTACTGATGCTGCAACAGCTTTATTTGGTGAAGCTGGGGTCAGTGCGGCTACCGGAGTGATGACTGTATGTTTCATGTCCTTGTTTCACTTTATTGCTTTCTCCTTTTCTTCTTCACACTTTTCAGTGCCATCTTGACCTTTATGATTGATATCAGGTTGCCATTTTGCTTCTTACTGAGATAACTCCTAAGAGTATAGCGGTACATCATGCCACAGAGGTTGTAAGATTTGTGGTGAGTTTTCTTGCCTTCTATTGTGAAAATAGTAATTTAGTGTTGCTAGTTTTGAAACTAGATTGCTTGCAAATCTTTTATGACTTATTAGTGTTGTTGGACTGTCAGTACAAATTCATTAAGATAAGTTCCTGTTTGATATCTGTAGGTCAGACCTGTTGCGTGGCTTTCCCTGATTTTATATCCTGTGGGAAGAATTGTCACTTACCTGTCAATGGGCATTCTCAAAATTTTCGGATTGAAAGGAAGGAGGTCTGTTCTAGTGAGTTTTGAACCTTATATTACAACTTTGTTCTGGTGTACTTTTGCTCGATGTGAAAATTTGGTAACGACCTCACTTAATCGCCTAACTCAGAAGGGAAAAAGAAAATACAAAAATGAAAAAGGAGAAACATGGATTTTGATTCTCACATCTAGCAATTTTCCACTGGATACAGTTGATATTAGTCAGGGATAATGTTTGTGGCAAGTATCCTTGGATGGTGTGAGTTCCTCCAAAGCGAGGAAATTTCCATGCTTGTTATACTAAGATTGTGAAAATAATTATCAGTCTAGCTTCTATAAGTCATCATTGAACTTCTCATGCATCTGGGAAATAAATTTTGGAGTTGCCCCTATGTAAGCTGCAAATGTCTGTTTGGCGTTTAATTTGATAATTAATGTCACTGCCTATCCAATCTGGATATCAGAAGGGGCGAACCTGGTAATTGTATTCAAATTAGTCAGGATTTTCCATTTGGTGCCCCTGTACTTTGAAAAATTCACTTGCAGCATTATATATGAAATTAAAGATAAGCTCAACAAAGTTATATTGATCAATGTTATTACTGGAACTTATCTTTGTATTTTCCCTAAAAAAAATAACTTATCTTTATTTTCAACCTGTACTTGTTGAAATGGATTTTTAAATTGTATGATGGCAACGACTGGAATATTCGTTGGTTATATTAGCTTATTTTGTTACCTTAGGGGAAATTTGTGTGGAACCAAGATGATTTATTTCATAGAAGTGGAGAACTTCCTTATGTAGCTGGCTTTAGTGAACTGCAGAGATTCACTCAGTTTGGACTTTGGAAAGAAATTGACAGTTTCAACTAGTGTTGATAGTGACCTGCATTTGATGTTGCTGATGACAATTTGGTGTAGGGGATTTGAATCTCAGAATCAGTGCCTCAACCTTGCCTGCTAGACCAACGGCCTCATTAACAATTTTTTTCAAGAGCCTTGTGGTTATTTTAGTGCATACTATGTTCTGCAGACAAGTGGCTTTAGAAGTAAATTTTCAAATATAATTTCTATTGTAGTGTACCAATGCCCATATTTATCATTTGTTTAATAATTGTTTAAAATCAAAGTTGTCAACGGCCAAGGAATAGTACAGCCATTGTATACCATATTGGCCTTGACTTCTACTGACATCGAGCAAAGATACTACTGAAATTTTAAGTGAATTCTTGGTATCTCGTGGACTTTCATCACATTGTTTGCGGGGTGTCAATTACTGCTCGAGAGTCTTAAGTTAAATGAGGGCTACATTGTAATAGTGTTCTCTTTCTTAATCCTTGATTTGAGGCATTTTTGCAAGTTCTACATATGTCCCAAATTGTCTGTTGTAGTGAACCATATGTTACTGAAGATGAGCTGAAATTGATGCTACGAGGAGCAGAACTAAGTGGAGCCATTGAGGAGGAAGAGCAGGTATGAATTTTAAGTTGCTTGTAAATCTTTTTTCAATTAAATGATCAAATTTGAACTGAGTGCATAATCATCCCTCTAATGAGTGACTGAGCGTGAGTGTGTGAGCTTTTACTTGTTTTTGAATATACCAAGCTATTTAATTATGCTTCAACAAAGTTGGAGAATGAATATGACATAGGGCCTGTTTGACTTTACATGAAAAACAGAATCTATTTATATTTTATGTTCGTTAATGTTCTTTTATGTTTGTTAATGTTCTTTTATGTTTGTTTATGTTTGTTCATGTTCGTTCGTTTATGTTCATTTCTTATTTAACAACTCATTTCTGTTCGTTTATGTTCGTTTTTGCTCGTTTATGTTCGTTTCTGTTTATGTTTCTGTTTATGCGTGTCTTGTATGTAAGTTCGAAGAGGCCCATACTTGAATGATGAACAGAAAATATAGAATTTAGAGGTGAGAAACATTAAATTATTCAGCATTGCTTGAACAAAATGGATAAATGGTGACTCAAAACAAACACAAAGTTAGCATTTCTGAAGCTCTGTAGAATTAGTGGCAGCATCGACTATTTAGTGACTGGATACAGGAAACACACAGGAAAGGTTATGCAAATACAATACCGCTGTTTGTGAAAATGGTTGGAAATGTGAGGATAAGTGAATTGGTATAAATTGAAGACTAGTTAATGTTATACGAAGTCATGGAAGAAGTTAAGTGTGGCATCAATAATAGTGGTAGAGGAATATTTTTTCCCGACAAGAAGCATGGTTTATGTTGCTTATCTTACAAAGACTAGTTAATGCTATTTACATGTAACCGTAACTGTGCATTGTGTAAAGTACCTGCTGAGCGCGTCATTTTCATTGGGAGATTATTGTTGTGTATCGAACGGAGTCAAATGACTTCTGGATTTTCAATATTCTGAGTGTTATATCTATACGATAGAGGGAGTAAAACAGTCCAATCCTATTAGAGAACAATATTTGTTCCCTCTTCTGAATGTCTGCGGCTTAATATTAAAAATAGATTAATATGCTAATATTTATACTGTTAAACATCAAGTTTCTGAATAAGCTATGTCCATCCTTTGGGATTCAAGTGCAAATGCTGCAGGATGGGCACTTGATTAAAATCATGATTCTGACTTCTGAGTTCTATGTATAATTTCTTTGCTGTATATACTGGATAGTGTAAGCTTCCAACTAGCTTAACAAATGGGCCTCCAGCTCCAAAAGGTAGACGGTTCTGATAAACAAAAATAACTATGGCTAGCAAAATTTTATACGATTTAAAAATTTATTAGATTTTGACTCAAATTTAAATTTATTTGATTTATACATCTTGAAAAAAGTTCTGTAAAAATTTTGTCCGAATTTTAGGCATTGACCAATTTGTCCAAATTGAATTGGATACTGACCTAAATTTTTACTAAGATGATATTGTTTATTTATCATCCTAGTCAGGAGACGTGACAGTGGGCATGTTTATTTGATATTTTAAAATCTGTAGTTATTTGTGGTATAATTCTACCTTTATGTTTATTTTCAATTCATGACTCATGTTCAAATAAAATTGTTTTGATCAATTCATCGATATGTCGAATTAGGTTCTAATAAAATTGTTGGTTTTTTGAAGGATTGTGAATTTATAACATGTGTTTATTTCAGGACATGATTGAAAATGTGCTGGAGATCAAAGATACACATGTTAGAGAGGTTATGACACCACTAGTTGATGTTGTTGCCATTGATGCAAGTGCATCATTGATTGGTTTTCATAATCTGTGGGTAAAACATCAGTACTCAAGGTATGTGATTCTCGTGGTTCATAAATGTGCTGATTCATGTTCATAGGTTGACACTTTAAGTTCATTGGCATTTTGTAGGGTGCCTGTATATGAGCAGCGTGTTGATAACATAGTTGGCATTGCATATGCAATGGATATGCTGGATTATGTTCAAAAGGTCAGCTAGTCTCTGTTCCTTACAATTTCTATCTGATGTTACGTTTGCTTCCTATTAATTTTATGCATCAACCTCATAGTTGCAGAATTATACTATGTTTGATTTTGAAGGGGAGCTTCTAGAAAGTTCTACTGTGGGTGATATGGCGCACAAACCAGCATACTTTGTCCCTGGTAATTCTTGAAACTTATGCTTCCTTTTTGGTTTCTGCTTGGTGGACCCCCTGGCCCTCCCCCAAAAAGAGCATAGGTTCATAGCCACAACTTTTTTTTTAAATGTCGGAGTATGAACTCTAGTTTAGCACATCTCCTTGCTATTGCACTGAATCACTGTAGCCTTCAAATGGGATCTGGCTTAGCAATTGTGTATGTGCTTGTTCGAATGATAGTGAGGTTTGACTAGCTTGGGTACTGGGAGATGACAATATGGGCATTTGTAAGTCACATCTTATGGATCCTTTGTTGATTTATTTATATCCAATGGCGTCTGCCTGGCAGCAAAGGAGTTGGTGCTTCCAGAGTTTGCTTCCTATGGGGATGTGAAGCTGGGATTTCACAATTATGACAAAAGGTCTTTGTTGTCTATCCATATTATGGGGTCCATTAATGATGTTCTAGTGTGACATACAAAAGGGTCTGAGTAATCGAAAGCATCAGGCATTTTTTCCTCCAGAATTCTTGTACGAGTGTAGTCTCTGTCTGTTTATTTTGTAATGTGTATCATATTAGTAGTTCTTGGGTTCTTTCAAACTTATCTTTCTGCTTATCTATAGGGGTAAAGTTGTATACATCATCTTCCTGCCAATCCTCCATAAGAACCTCAGTAGTTATTTATACTGGTTGATAGCTTTTTCTAGCTCTTCCATGGGTAATCTGTATTCTAAAGATTCCTCATTATCTCTTTCATGACTGGTGCATGTGAGGAAGTTCTTTGTTCATCCACAAAAGTTTCATTAGACAGGACAATAATTAGAATATCAATGGAAAATTTTGTACTATAAGACCTTTGGTGAACATTCTCTTGTTCATGCATGAAAGTACCATTCCAGTGATTGTATTATTCCCGATGTTACTCATCTGTAACGTAATTTAGCTTTAGTGGAGTATTTCTCTTCTCTTAGTGGAGCATTACTCTTCCTGGTCCAGTCAAATGAAATTCTGGCTCAAATTCTTCATGCACCTTTAGATATCGATTTGGTAATTGAAGTTGATCAAACCAAGCCCATGGCGGGGTCCAGTGGTTAGCTGTAAATGATCATAGTTCAATCTGGAAGGCACTGATGTTGATCATATATAAAACGTTTCATTTGCACTTTTGCAGAACCTGATGCTTCAAGGCTCCATGCTTTTCGCTTGGAATCCTTTCTGTAAGCCTTAGCCAGCTTTCACACCTGTATCATTGCTGGATTCCCCTATGTTTGGGGCTTTATATCTAAATTCTAGGTCAAGTTTAAAATGTAAAATTGGATGTTCCCCGCTGTCTGCAATGCATGTTGGCTGTTGCTTATGGTTTCTAGAGATGTTTATGCTCTTGCCTTCAAGGATATTAGATCCTTCTTTTTGTTCATTGATACCAAATGCAGTGCTAAACCTTTTGGCATGCCATTATGTCTTTTATAACTTGTTGGACTTGATGAATGATGAGAAGGTTTTATCGTTCCCGACTTGAAGACACGCTTAACTTGAATAAAAGACAATAAGTTTTTCACTTTAGTTCTTGTACCTATGCGGTGGCTATCTTCTGTCTCCAGTGTTATACTCAATTAGGCATTTGTTTCTTTAGTGTGAAGAACTTGAAGGCTTTCTAGGTCGTTGTTTACCATTATACCCCATGCTAGTATGAACTAACCTTCTGTCTTCCCATCATCTATATTTCTAGTAGTGAACATTAAAGGCTGGGTAAAGAGTAAAGAAAAGAAAGTATTTCTTTGCCATGGCAACTTTATTGGCTTGAATTCTTTTCCTCCATAAATTGTCATATGTAGCGTTTAATTATGTTGTTGGTGTAACAGATTCTATGTCTGTATGGAATCTTCTAAGAGAATTTCGGATTAGAAAAGTTCACATGGCCATTGTCCTCAACGAATATGGGGGAACAGTTGGGGTAGGTGGTTCCTTCTTTTAAAGCTAATTTTTGGAGCTTTTTGTGTGTTTTAGCTTATGGTAGGACTAGTTATGTTGGTCTCTTAATTTTCCTTGAAGCTTGGCTTGTGCAGTACTCATGTTTCTCCATATTTCTTTGAAACAGTTAGTTACCTTGGAAGATGTCGTCGAAGAAATTGTTGGTGAAATCTTTGATGAGAATGATTCAAAGGTAATACATTTGGTACAAAATTCATTTTACATTATAGAGATGATAGATTCTTATAAATTCTATTGAACTGACTAATCACCTTCTTGTTCTTTGTTGTTTCTGAGTGCAACTGTTGAGGCATGCATTTGTAAATAACTTGTTTCTGTAGTTGTCTTTTCTAGTTTGACAATTTCCATTGTACCCAATGTATAGCATAATGCTTCCTTGTTGCTATAGTGACTTTGGAAACCTTCAAACTTGTCTCTAATCTCTTAACAGTTAATGTTTGGTTTAAGTCTCATGTTTGCAATTTTTTTTATTTCACTGCTTTGGCTACGCAATGATTCTCCGGCTAGTTGTTGAATACCTCAAGAACATATGCTTTCTTGTCGATTTTCTGTCATCACCCACATGTGGGATGAGAAGCACCTTGCTTCCTTGCACTCTCAATACTAGGTCGTGCAGAGTTATATGTTCTCTTGCAAACCCATAGGTTATCACCACTGCAATGCTACAGATGTAATTTTGAACTTTTATTTCTCAATTTGCCTCGGGCCAGGAAGAAATTCAGAAGAAAACAGGCTACATTGTGATGCGAGCAGAGGGGATATATGATGTAGATGCCAATACATCAATCGATCAGCTTTCTGAAGAGTTGAACATTAAGATGCCTGAGGTGCACTTTCTGATCCTAGCCTTGTTTCCTTTTTTCTTTTTAAAGGGATCAGAATACCAAGTGTTCAGTAGTAGCTTGTAACCTTTTGAAGAACTTAATCCCTTTTATTGAGCTCTAATTTTGCAATATTCGCACTTGATGTTTTTTCCACTCTAATCGGATGATTTGGACTAGTCCGGTTAGGAAGGTTTCCAAGCTGAATTGTTATGATAAAACATAAAATCTTTTTGGATGTTGGGAGTTGGGACATCACTTCTCTATTGTGTTTCAGGAATTGTATCTATTCCCTCTATATGATTTTTCTCCTTTTTTGTGGGCCTTGCCTTTGTGACAGGGTCATCAGTACGAGACTGTTTCTGGTTTTGTTTGTGAAGCATTCGGATATATCCCAAGAACAGGTGAGAGCATTAAGGTGGTGCTTGAAAGGGAAAATCAAGAAGATGCTGGTGAATACACTGAACCAGAATCTGATCGTCTGGAAAATACAGAAAGGTTTCAAATGTTCAAGTTAGAGGTATGCTATGTCTTTTCGGTTGCTGTACTGTAACGAAGCTTTGATAATGGCAAGTCACTCATCTGTTTCGATTTGCATTAGATCCAATCACAAGTTCACCTTGTGACGTTTGTGTTGTTTTGTCCGTTTGTTGCCTACCTAGGAAGCATTCAGCTTCAACTTAGTGTTGATTGCTTTTTCATTATGTATTTCAGCGTCGCATTATTTTGCTCTTAACAATTTCTTATTAGATGAAACATATATATGCGTCTTGTGGTCGTTTTACCTTTAGAGGATAAGTGAATAAAAGGTTCATCACTGAGTATGAAGTCCTAGCTCGTGGATACCAAGGTTTCTATCTCTCTGTCTGCGCATCAGCTGAAGAAGTTACTATGGGCTTCCCCTCCCTCACCCTCCAAACTATGGATTATAGTGGATCTAAGAAACACCTCGCGAAACTGTCATCTTGGTTCTTTATTTAGAAGTGTGGTATACAGTCAACACATTTCTAAAATAGGGTCCAATGGAAATAGTTCTCTGCAGTCCACTTTCTATACCCTGTCCTATGTGGGACTTGGGCATTTAGTTTGGTTCAGTTACCTTTAAGCAAGCCCTTTTTTTTGGCCCAGAAGTATAAATGATGCTTTTTGTGCAGATACTGGCAGGGAATGCTAGAAAGGTCAGCGCCGTTCGATTTGAACGAATGAAGGATGACGATGCAGTGCTGGAGCAAAAGAACTTGCTCCTTTGATCCCCAACGTAATGAAGAGGAGTCGATCTAAAGAAAATGGCTTGGATAGGCAGTATGATAACGAGAATGAGTTGCATCCTATGCCGGAAGATAATGGTTCAGTTCACTATTCGCATGAAGACGATAATCAATTTGGAAAGGAAAGAGACGATATGGACAGTAGTAGCATCGTGGATCATGCTGATAGTCATGGTACTTATGAACAGCAGTCTCAACAACCATGAGTCTGTAATTGTCTGACATGCTGATATTCTTTTTTTTTTTTTGAGAGGGGGTGGAGGGTGGGTCATCAGAAACGAATTTTGTGAAATCCAACAATCAAAAACTGAAATATGGGGCAACACCAGCAAGAGAAGTGACTGATAAAGCAAAGATATCGAGAATGTGTTGGTCGAGGCCAGGTACTCATATTTGAAAATTTTGCTTTGCTTGCTGTTTATATCATGCATCAAGCAACGTAAAACTTGTACAAATTGGGAAATAGAAGTTTCTTGTTTCTGAGCATTGTAGGAATTTTGGCACTTGTTCTGGTTTATACTGTAATTTTTCAGTGGTTGCGAGAAATACAAATACGAGGGTGAATCCCATCAAAGCAGTGTCAGGGTTACCAGATGTAAGCAGTCTTATTTTTGATGTGCTGAAAGTATTTGCCCAGACTGGGGACAAGTAAATATATTTACTTGGCCTTATTTGTACATCTAGAAGTAGTTTTATTTTTCTTTTTCAGCCTATCCAACATAATAGCTTATTTATTCAAGTACTTGTAGTTCTTACCACTCTTTTCAACTTTTATTGCAAGATTTTTTCTATCTTTTAGTCGTTTTCAACTCCTTGTAAGTTTTGGACAATGGCGTCACGAACGGACAGCTGGACACGTATTATTGGATGATAGTGCTACAGTCCTCACTGGGAGTGGTGACTTTGCTGCCTCCTTTTAACTACCATCGTGCTAGAGAAACGGTTATATCCCATGTATACTGTATTGTTTCGATGGTTTTACCAAGTCTCAACGACTTGGCAAGCTTCGAACACGGATCGAGCTTGGATTCGCCCAAGCTTGAATCATCTCAAATGCTTGCTAAGCCAAGCCAAGCTGACTCTCTCGTCCTCGTACACAACCAACCAATCACAAGTGACATACAAATACAATTTTAGAGTATTAGAATAGAATGTTGAACAAAGAAAAAAATACCATGGCCTTGTCAGCTTGGATTTAGGCCGCTCAGGCTCGGCAAGTTCGAGTTAGACCTAAGGTCTCCACTTGATTTTATATATGGAGTGATCACCTAAGCTCGAGTAAGTAATAATCACGTATAAGATACTATCAACATACAAATAAAGCCTTTAAATTTACAAAATAACAATAATCCAATCTCTCCTAAAGGAAGACGCAAGATTGGTATAGGTATTCAGTGGACAAGAAATGTTGGTAGAAAAACTTGGCTTTTTGGTGATGGTAAGGGCAGCAAATGAAAAGGGAGAAAAAGATTTTGCAAAAGCAGTTGCTGTCTTATGGATAAGCCTTTCAAGTTCAGCTTCCAAGCACCACTTGTTTCATCGCCCCCTTTTGTTTTTGTTCTATTTCTATGTTGTAACATTCATATTGTCTTCTCTCAACTTCATCTTCTTATATTTGTTAACGGATTCTTTTACCCTTTTTCCCCTATTTGTGATACCACGTGTCATATAGCATTTAAAGGAAGACGAAATTAAAATTGTTATGGGTATTTAGCCTCAACTATTAAACCAATATCTCTATATTCTTTTTAATAATGGTTAGTATTAGTTGATTGCTTGTTTAGTGATCACAAATGATATAATGAAGGACGTTTATCCAAAATTCCAGTTAGAGTTCTATTACAACTGTAAATAAGAGTCCAACTTAAATACATGTAAAGTTAGACTTGTATTAGTATCGGATTTGGACAATGATCAAAATACAATTTTAGCATTCTATGCACTTTGAAGGGTCTTTTCATTTGCAAATAATTTATACCGATTTTTATCGCCTTTTTATAAATTACTTTGTAACTACTTACTAATTCTTACTGTTAAATCTTATTGTTTCTCACCGCTTATTCCTAGTTTATATTACTGAAACCAACAAAATTGCACTACCTATGCATGCTCACCCTTGGGCAGAAGGATTTCCCTCTCTCTATGGCCATCGATGCCTATCCAACCCTTGCAAAAGTTCCAGTTTATCCTTAGCAAGAGGGGTCTAGTTTGGCCCCAATCTAAGCAGAAAAGGGACAACTCTTATCTTTCACCACAACCAAAATCACTACTCTCATAGGTACATCAGTCCAATTATTTTTTAGTACGACAATTATTCCATATAGACAAGACAATTGATTATTTATAATAAGTTGAAAACAATAAATCCTTAAAACTCAAACATAATCTTTGTAAGCTCCTAAGGAGGCTTAATAATGAGAACGAACTTCCTGATGAACTTGTAAATTTAACTTTGCAAACTAATTCAAAAATTATATTTGTCTCTCGTAACGACCGTAGTTTTTTACATAGCGTGTTATAAACTTTATGCATAATCAAACTAAATTATAACATGATTTTATGGACGAATAATTAAACGGTTATCAATTATGCAAATAATTTTCAATATTTAAACAGTTAATTTTAGCGAATAAGGCATTAAACATATTGTATTATATACTTACAAATGATGCAGGTAATTTTAATAAATAATTCCATTTTACATAAAAGTATGTTGGTCCTATTCCACAGGAGATCCTAAAACCTTGTGAACAGTCTAAAACTGTACACTCAGTCCATTCTCACTCCTGAATCTTTTACTTTTTCCCTTCCTCCTTTTTTTTCACTGCCCTGAATCTTTTACTTTTCCTTCTATTGACCATGGAATCCTCTGTTATTCCTTGAATTATGGCTCCCCCAACTCCCAACAGTAAGTTCCTAAAATACCCTTCTATATTCTTCTAAAGTAATCCCATTCTTTATATCCTTTTTGTTTTTTTAACATGAATGTGATTTTCCATATAATGATTCCCAAAAAGCTGCCAATAGACACTCATACAAAAATGTGCCCACATTTTTGGTCCCTCTTCAATCCTCTCCTCTTGCTTCAATCAAAGTTCATAGTTAAATTAATTAATTTTTTCAATTATTATTGTTATTATATTGACCAAAAAATTATATTATTATTATTATTATTATTAGTACTATAATTGCTATGTTTTCTTGTACAAAAACTTTCATAGAATATCACTAAGTAACTACTGTAAATTTTGTTTAAAAAGCATTATAATTATAGCCATTAGTGGAATAAGGTGGTACTATCCTCTCGAGGAGGCCCTATTTCTACCAAGGAAATAGAAAAGCGAGTCATCTATATGGTGTAAGTGGGTATATATTTTAATGATGCTTAATTTAATCCTTCATATAATTTTAAAATATTTTGAGACCGAAGTTAAAAGTTTACAAATATATTCCGTTTAAAAAGGTGTATAAATATAAGACATGATTAATTGATAGAAGGGAATTTAGACATAGAGTATTTTTCATTGATTTTGCTTCATTATTTGACTAAAAATCTTGTATTAATTTTTAGACATTAGAAGGAGATACATTTGATTTGTTTAGAAATCACTGTCACCTTATAGAATTTGTTATATAATATTTTTGAAAATGGAGATAGCAAGATGGATACATATTTTATTTAGTAAATAAATTTCTTTTAAAAATAAGCTAGAGTTATTAATGAATAAGATTTTATATATATATATATATATATATATATATATATATATATATATATATTTATTTATTTATTTATTTGATGCATGACATAACTTTGCATATATCAAGATGTGTTCATATGGTATTTGATACATACGTATTTTATTTCTGAACATAGGAGAAACAATTTTATCTCTAAGATTTGCTAATATACTTTTATAATTGTCAATGTCGCTTAGTTTATTATTATTATTTTTGGATGAAATGTCCCTTAGCTTTTAGTAATACTTAGCCACATTTTTTTTTATCATGCTAGTATTTCAAAATATTGAAAATATCAACTGTAAAATATGAGGATACTTTTGTAATCTGAACAAAGTTAAATTGTTGTCAACAAGTTGAGAAAATGTAGGAGAAAATGGTGAAAATTTTACCAAATATCTGGATACATATATTTTAAGCAGTTACATATTTGAAAAAATCTTTCAAGATTCAAACGAAAATGTAGCAACTATTTTCTTTTTTATCTCAATATTGTAAATATATTTATTCTATCACAAAAATATTGTGAACATCTTTACAAAATGCTCAATTAATATTTAAAAATAAAAGGTCAAATTTCCCCCAACTTATAATTATTTCCTGAAATTAAAAATATATTAACCTAATTACTCCATCTATTTGCATCTCTATAAATAAATACGAGAAGTAAAATGAGTCAGTTGATTTCTGAACTGTGGAGAGTGTGCTCTTTTAAAGCAGCATATCATTTCTGTCATTTTGCTTTTATACATGAATATCCTTATTGCAGAGTGATGAAGGCATGAAAGAGAGACAAAGACTTGGAGAGGAGATTTCAAAGGAGAAAGAGAGAGAAAGAGAAAGAGGGAGAGAGAAAGAGAGAGAGGGGGAGAGAGAAAGAGGCAGAGGAACTGTTTTTCATGGAGTTGGAAACTGCAAATTGGCTTTTCTGACCACTTTTTTCTTCTTCAACCTGTGACTAAATCTCTGGTGAGTTTTCCCTCCCTTCTGCCTCTACCTTGGCTTCAATTTCCTACCTTTTGTTTTTTGGATTCCTTCAAGGAAGTTTCTGTAAAGTGTTTTATTTTCTTTTTCTTAAAATGTATTATATTTTGTAAGTTTCTCTTCATGGCTCTTAATTTCTGAAAAAGTTACCCTTAAATTTCTGAGGATTTGAAGCTTCAAGGAAGTGGGTTGTTCATGTATGATTGAAAAAGAGTTCTTCTGGGGTGTTGGGCACTCAATTTTTCTAATCCTTTCAGATTTATAGGTATAGTGACTACAACAGAAAAACAGGTTTTTCATTTTGGGTTAAGCATAAGTACACAAATATAACACCTTATTAATATTTTTCTATCATTTATTTAAGTGTTTTTATTATGTTCTTGTAAAAATATTTTTCAATTCCTCTCTCAGGTAATTCTTTATTCTACCAAAATGGTGACACTTTTCTATAAATGTTTTTATGGTTTCTGTTTGCATGTTGGATAGGGAGGATGCATATTTTCTGATCTAATTTCTGATTAATTGGTGTATTCTGATTACCTTGTGCATGAACTTGAATTATTGTGAGTTGTTTGTTACCCAATATATGTGATTTAGGAAATTATTACCTTATTTGATTTTATTGCTTTTCTGGCCATACAGCCTTTTCCATCAAATTTAGCCCTTTTTTGAAACTAATAAATTCTCGTATTTGGGGTGGTGGTAAGAGAGATTCACCTTATCATTGGAATAAACAAGATTTCCATGTTTTTGCTTTGATTTCTTTAGTTGGTTCCTGAAATAGTCTCCCTATTCCTATTTTCTGGGAATAGGGGTAAGGCTGCATACAACTAGACATCCCTAGACCCTATACTCAACTAGGGTGGATCATACTGGGTAGTTGTTATATACATTGTGTCTCTTTTTTTCTCAGGAACAAGGGTAAGGTTCATACATCAGACCGTCTCTAGACCCTGCCAAGGCTAGGATTCATACTAGACTGTTGTTGGTTTGTGCTTCTTGGAAACAACCTCTTATTTTTCTCAAGAACAGTTGTATAGTTCCATACAACTAGTCCTTAAATAGGTCCTAGATTAAGCAAGATTCATACACCGTGTTATTGTTTCTGTTGTTCTTTTATGTAAGATCATTTTGAAACACCCCCTTTTCTTGAGGGTTTTTCCTGAGATAGAGGTATTACATATGCAGGAGAAGTTACCTTACAAGTGAGATGGATTTGTCGGATGCAACAAAAGTCCTGCTCGATAGAATTCAAAAGTTAGAGCCTGAAATAGCTACGAAGATTATAGGATGTATTCTTATACAAGACCATGGGGAACGGGATATGATACGGTTGGCTTATGCTCCTGAGCAACTCTTAGAAAAGCTGGTACATAAAACCAAGCTTCAGTTGGGCTATCTCTCAAAACCACCAGCTTCTGGTCCCCTTTCCTCTCCTATTGCCATCAATCCTCCACCAGTTTCAGATGTTCCTTTGAATTATATGCCGTTCTCACCCAATGGGTCACGTTCCTTCTCACCTCAAGCTACATTTCGGGTCTCAGGAGCATCTTACTGGGATCCTCAGCTGACACCTGAGCAACAATCAGTTCTGAGTTCTGAGTTTGCTTCATTGAGTTGTGGAGATTTAGTTGCAGAAGATTACCGGCTCCCAAATCAAGCTCAGTTCGTCGGGTTTGAAGATCAACTGGATTCTGGTAATACCGGGGTGGGAAGTTTCTCAGGGGATTTTTACAGCTCGGATGCTGCATTGGGTAATTTGAATGTCAGAACAAGTCGCCGTTCACCTAGTTTGCCTGACTTTCCCATTAAGACATGCCATTACTTCAACAAGGGATTTTGCAAGCATGGGAGTAGTTGCCGCTTTGTACATGGGTCTGATATGAGTTTTGGCTCAGGTGAGTTTGGGCATGAGGATCATGTCTTCTCACCAGGCTCATTAGAAAAACTGGAGCTCGAGATCTCCGAGCTCTTGAAGTCAAAAAGAGGGAATCCGGTCTCCATTGCTTCACTTCCAATGTTGTATTATGAGAAGTATGGGAGGAACCTTCAAGCACAAGGCTACCTTACTGAGAGCCAGAGGCATGGTAGAACTGGTTATAGCTTGACCAAACTTCTTGCCCGATTGAAGAGTATTCGGCTAATTGATAGGTACATTACTCTTACTTTATTTAAATGCTCTGACTACTATGTTCGCTTTCTTCTTGGAAAATTGCAGAGCAGCTCTGAAAGTTTTGGTTTAGCAACGAAATTAGCCCCAAAAATTTCGTAGAAATTGAATGAAATGAGCATAGCTGACATATCTAGATTCTCTACATTTATGCTTGCATAAGATTGGAGAGGCTAGCTAATGTTATTCTTCAATTTTATGCAGACCACATGGGCAACATTCTGTGATTTTATCTGAAGATGCTTCCAAATACAACCTAGAAAATCGAAGTGAAAGGAATGATCCTGGTCCAATCGTCAGTGGATCTCGTCAGATATACTTGACTTTTCCTGCTGAGAGTACATTCACTGAAGAAGATGTATCCAACTACTTTGGGTACCTGTATACTCATCTCGCAAAATTGTAGCTCTTCTTATTTCTTATATGTACAGGACTGTAGTCATTCCCACTTGTTTATTGCTCTTCCGTTGGTATTTGTAGCTCTTTTGGGGCGGTTGAAGATGTGAGGATTCCATGCCAACAAAAACGGATGTTTGGGTTTGTAACTTTTGCAAGTGCTAACACCGTGAAGACTGTTTTGGCCAAGGGAAATCCGCATTTTGTTTGCGGGTCTCGTGTGCTTGTTAAACCTTACAGAGAAAAGTCGAAGCTTGTTGATAGGTGACTTCTGTTACTGCTGAGCCAAATTACATCATCTAAGGCGTCCTTTTTTTCTTTTTTTGAGAGTAATGCTCATTGTCTGATCTGTCATGCTTTCCTTGCAGGAAGTATATGGAGAAAAACGATCATGGTATGCATTACCCTGGAAATTATTTGGACCTTGATACTGATTTCCCTTCAAGTAAGCTTTCTAAAGTGGTTTGTAATAGTTGACTTGATGATGCAATAAGCCAAGGCTTGATTTGTCTTTGTCTTCAGTCACTCGCCAAGTGTTTGATATAACTTGTACATAAGATTCACCAGTGTCCCCCACTCCCCCCAAAAAATAAAAATAAATTAGAGTCTTAGCATATATATATTTCCCTCCAGCGGTGGCTAAGTTTTCTGAGCGTGAAGACCTTCTGTCAACGGACGGGGGCATCTCTGAATCAAGCTGACAGACGGATTGTTCATTATAGGGTTAGTTTAAGATAGGCTACCCTTGATTTGATCTCCAACCACAAAAAGGGGAGACAGAAGGGTTTCGGATTGGGTCTAAGTGGCTTGATGGGCTACTTGGGTCAAGTTAGGTTCAAGTTGTGTCATATTCAGGTCTGTTGTGAGATTTTTTTCTGCATGCTTTTTGAGGAGATTAGTTTAGTTTGAGGTTGGTCAATTTGGGTTTGAGTCAAAATCAGATTTGCTTATTTTAGGTCTAGTTTCGGTTGGGCAACAGGTATAGGTCACTTTATATTTGGTCAAGGGTTTGTCATTTTTGTTGTGCGTCTGGGCTCAATGTCTACAGAGGGCATTGGGATATTGCTAATAGAGCTTATATTGCAGTGGGAAGATGTGAGCCGCCTAGATTTTTGAGGAGGCAACTAATGGAGCAAGAGCAGGCTCAAGCACTTGAAATGGAGAGGAGGCGCGCCTCTGAGTTGCAGTTCGGCTGTAAACATATTCACAACCGGCAATATATGGACTATGCTGTGGAGGAGCTGAATGTCACAGAAGGTGTAAAAATCTGTAAATTACGCTTCCCCCGGCCCATCAAAAAAAAAAAAATTCAAAACCCTGATTTCCCCACCCGTGCACCATATTTTCTTGTCCTGACAGCATATTGCTTTCCACAATTTTGCAGATCCTTCCAAATACCCATCCCCAGAAAGCTTTCACTATCTTCTGGATGTCATCAATAGCAGCTCCGTTAGTGACGATAGGTTAAAACATATGGGCAATGACTACTCTGACCAAGACAGGTATGCTCATTCACAATTTTATTCTTGCAGTTTTTGTCTTCTCATGTGAAAATCCTTTTATGATATTGAGTTATGACTATGCTCTTGGTCATATACTCTCTGGAAATTCTTGCTAGTTGTAAAAATGCATACATTTGACCTTAGACCCAACCAAATTTGCCTAAGACCAAAACCTAAACCAAATCTGAAACAGGTTTATCTCATTTTGGACCCAAAACTGAAGTTGATCTGGCCTGATTTGAATCCGCTCCGAAGTTTTTTTCCCCCAAAAGTTACTTTGCTTTGCAAGAGAACCTTATAGGACCAAACACCAATATAAAAATCAACCTGAATAGAGAATGACCGACCTGGCCTAAAGCAGCACCCATATCTCAACACTTGGACATGATCGATCCAATTTGACTCAAACCCAATGATCCGTTTACCAGGTCTATCTGACCTCTCTTAGACACCAACCAAAGGTAGGCTTCATGTTAGGGGCAGTTATTGTTGTATATTGATTTATGACAATCCTCTGGCTTCGAAGTTGCTCTAATTCTACTTATTTAGCAGCCAGGGAATTAATCTTCCAGAGAGCCCCTTTGCACCAGCTATAGGAAGCGGCATTTCTACGGTCATCTAGGTTTTCAACCTCATCGCAGTAGAAGAATTAGCTTGTGAAGGTTTCATAGCTCGTGGACCATTATAGAATACTTCTGCTTCTTTCGGTTCTTTTTCCTCCCTGGTTTGTTCCTCCCTTGCTCTGAAAAATTCAAGTCTCACTTAGCAAAAGTACATAACAGAAAGGCTTAAAGGATAAATTCAGTTCAGAATTCAGAATTCAGAATCAGAAGCACCTCCTCCCAGTTGATTTTGGTTGAAGGAATTTGAATAGGAAAAGAAGAGGAAGATTATGAATACACAGTGAAGCTTGCTGTTTTATGTAAGAAGGGTTTGCACAGGCTTCTTTTTTTTCTTTTTTCTTTTTAGTTTTTATGACAGAAGGTGAAAGAAGAGTTTCCCAAGATTTAAAAAAAAAATCTCGAAGACGAGATGTATCATATAGTCTTTTGGGTAGAAGAATGAAGAAAGAAACGGTAGAAGAATGAAGAAAGAAAGGACTAATTTTAGGGTTTCATGCCTAAGGTGTTAGAGAGGTGAAGATATGTTTGTATTCCTCTGTGATACCTCCAGCAATAGATTGGGGAAAAACAACAACATTTTGAAAAGAAAAGAAGGGTTATTAACCCTTCATTGGCACCTTACAGCAGTCAATGGACATTAGGTTTTGTTGAATCCAAAATAATTCAATATATTGTATATAGTAGTAGTTCTAATTGTTCTTATCATCTTATGTTTCCTGAGTTCTATTTCTTTTCCCTTTTAGGGTTCCTGATAATCCTTTTTCCCTACATAAAATCTACAGGTTAGAGGAACCCACTATATGTTACATGATTTTGACCTTTTTTCCAGGTGTATTCATCATATGATATAAGAATAAAAAACTGATTGGATAAAGATACACTCAGATGACAACAAATATCGTGTTAGAGGAAACAACTATATAATTTTTTTCCTAGGCATATTCATCATATGATATAAGAATAGAAAATCGATTGGATTGATATATCCTCAGGTGATCACAAATACGGTCTATATGAGTTGAGTTGGATAGCAATTTGGCCTGACAAAAATTATGAAAGCACAAATATGGAGGGACCCTTAATTCATGTTATGCAGATAAATCTGGCCTTGTTATTATGTGGTAGTATGAGTTATAGGAGAATGTACAAATTGTATTTGACTGAGGTTGATATTGATGTTGCCACATGATGCTTGCCAAGATGGGAGGGAACACTAGTATTGGTGCTATCAATTTATCCTCATTTATTATTATTATTATTACTCATTTATTATTATTATTATTGTTATTATTATTATTATTGTTATTATTATTATTATTCTTAAACTATATTCTTTTTTGGCTATATTATTGAATAATTGCACCACCAAAAAGCAAGAAGCATCTTTGTCTTTTTCCTTGCAATAAATTTTAGCCTTACTTGAACCTTTGTGGGCATTGTTCTACTCAAGTTAGTTTATTAACAAGTCTAGTTTTGTGTGTGCTGTAACTAATGGTACAAAATCAAAGTTATGTCTAAGGGCGGAATTAAGGTTTCTTATCTTAGGGGAAGTATAGAGAGATAATTGAGCCGGGGAGGGGGTGTCAAAGTTCAACTATTTTCCTCCATAATTTCCTCAAATGAGGAAATTATTTCTCTCAGAATTGAACCTGGGGAGGGTGGAAATAGAGTGAGTGGCTATGTCTAAGGGTGGAATTAAGGTTCCCTATCTTAGGGAAGTTTAGAGAGATAATTGAGCCGGGGGAAAGTGGGGAGGGGGGTTTGTTAAAGTCCAACTATTTTTCTCCACAATTTCTTCAAATGAGGAAATTTGAGGAAATTGTTTTTCTTCAGAATTGAACCTGGGGGAGGGTGGAAATAGAATAAGTGGCTATCGGACCACTCACTGCTTCGACATGTTGATTATTTACTTCTAATGAATTATTATATGTTGTGGTTGAATTCGAAATTTGTACCCTTAAAAAGAGGAAAAGGAGATTTGTTCATTGGATTATTAACTTGTAATTCATAATGTAATGTGTGCATGTGGTGTGACATAAAAGTATGAAGATCATATCCTATTTTCACTACTTGTCCATACAAGTTAGAACACATTATCCCATTTATGGCCCTCCCAAATTCCTAGCCACAAGTGTCCCATTTTATGTCTCGCCATCATGAATGTGAAATGTATAATATTAATGACCATGCTTTCTTTTCCCCTTCTATGGATGGTGGATATTGCTTTAAGGTAACAATGATCTTGGCTGTTGAACAAGTTATCATTGTCAAACATTTTATTTTTCAGTGTGGATTATATATTAGTAACTGCATTGATCATCATTGTTGTGGCAAAAGTAATTAGGCCCTGTTTTTTTCAATTTTTTTTTTGCTGAATTTATGTGCATTGAACGTATTAAACGTGAACTAAATTGATTAAATCAAATTTATCTTTGTTGAACTTGACTTAGACCATGTTCTATTTATCTTTAGCGTACAATCTTAGAGATGCCGACAGACTTCTTATAGCTGCCTACATCTCTTTATAACTAATTTTACAATTATTTTACAATTACTTTCAACTCCTTATAATTTACATGTTATAGTCTTATAACTCCTTACGACTATATTATACAAGGTCTTATTTATATTGAAGTTTTAGCTTATTTATGTTAAACTAAATTAATTGATTTTAGCAACTACTTACAACTTACAAGTTACAGCTTTATAATTCCTTACAACTAAATTAAACAAGGTCTTATTTATATTGAAGTTTTAGGTTATTTCTGTTTAACTAAATTAATTGAACTAGTTGAATCGAACTTGGAAAAAAAAGTTAAAAAGAATAAGGTTTTAATGTCAAGTCAAATAAAAATAATCTCTCCGTAATTTAATTTATAAAAAGTATTTCTTTAAGTTGTGAATGACATTTTTAATATAGATTTGAGGCAACCCTTTTTAATTTGGATTTGAGGTAATGGTTTGATTTCAATTTTAAAGGGGATCATTTGTTTTTTTTTTTGGGATGGAAAAAAGGGGTGGTTGTTAATGTTAGTTACGACATGTACCTGCTGACCCAATCAGTTCATGGTACGACTACAAAAAAGAAAAAATTAGAAAAGTAAAATAAAACCATAAATTCCTCAAAGCCACAATGTCAATGCAACTATTTGGTAGCTTTATAAATTATAATATAAGTACATAATTTAGCGAGAATCAAACTATGATCTTGCGTATCTTTTCAGTAGGGTACCCCAAAAGGGTTTACTTGACAGCTCCCTTACTTGACATTATATTTGGTTATATATACCAAATGTTAATAGAGGAAATTAATCAGAGTATCTTTTATATTCAACAATAAACTCATTTTTACATGTAGTGAATGGATATTTATTTGTTCATTTTACACGAAAATTTTAGAGTTAGTTCTAAAATTTAATTAAAATAATTTTAAAAATTTAAATAAAAGTTTTGCGCTATTACAATAATTTTTTAAAAATTTTTTAACGGAAAAATAGGATTAAAATCCTAATAATCCCGTGGACAAAATGACAATTGCGTTAGAGCTAATTGGCACCAACACCGAGAAAAAAAAAAAAAGGAGAGTGGATGATGATGATAAGTGATAATGAGTAATGGCAACGGGAGTGTGAGTGATTTGCGGAGGTGATTGAATTTGAGGCAACTCTTTCTCTCCCAATTATTCCCATCATTCTCCCTTTTTAGATTACATCATCAAAAATCCAATATACGCAATACTCCGTGTTAGAGTGTAGCATAACGTCTTACATGTTCATGAAAGTATAGGTTGCTCACCAAATATCAACATATGATTGAATGAATGAAAAAATAGAAGAGAATTTTGTGGGTCTAATATTTTTTATCTTTCCTAAGAGTATATGCTCCTAAGAATATTTAAGAATTTGCAAAGTTGAAGGGGTGAAGCATAAATTTTTGCAAATTCTTAATTGCTCATGGGAGTATATACTCTTAGGAGAATGAGATTAGGTTCATAACAATCTCCTATTTTTCCGTTTATCTAACTATTTGTTGACATATAACGAGGAACATGGATACTCTCAAGTGTATATAAGATGTTCGTAAATTTTGATTACTCCCTCCACAAAATGCCACTTGGTTCTTTTTCCCCCTTTTTCAATAAATGCACAAATTTATTGAGTCCTAGCTCAGGAGAATTTAGTGGACTATAAATGAGCATGGGGCTTAAGGGTGAATATTGGGAGGGTATGGGTGAAGAATATCCATATCCACCGCTGATATAAAAAGGAGATTATCAAACCCAAATTCACTCACATCTTTTAATATTCATAGTGCGTTTTACTCGTATGGGTATTACCCACATGGATGCTATTCACATGAATAATATCTATGGATATTATTTCTAAATCAAGCTGCTCATCTAGTGTAAATGGAATACTAAACTCATAAATTTTAGCCATTAATTTTTATCTAAAGCAAATAAAAGTTAATTAGAGTAGTATTGAATACAGTAAATAATGAAATCAAAATTTTCTCATCTACGAAATTTTGGATTTCTACAAGATCGCTCTTCACTAAGCATTGACCAAACATGGAACTCTTTAAAATTGTCCATTCATCTTCTAAAATTAAAGTAATAATAATATCCAAAAAATAACATTAAAAAAATTAAAATATAATAAAAACCAACACAAATTTAAATAAGAGAAAGTATAAAATGCTAGTACACAAAGTTTAGAAAAATAACTATATATTTTTTTGTTCAAATAAATTATGAAAGTAGTACAAAATAATGTTGGACAAAAATTCAAAATTAAGACCCATTATATTCAGTGTCTTAATCTTAATAACTAAAACAAAATTTCATCATAAAAATGAAAACAAAATAGAATGATATTTTAATGGAATGAGAAATAGACAAAATAAAATCGGTCAAATTGAGATTATAACAAATATAATATAAACAAAGAAAATTAAGATTTGAATCCCCTAATATATATATATATATATATATATATATAGGGAATGGTTCAAGTAAGAACCCCTATAGGTAAGCACCAAACCATTGGTAAGAACTTCTAATCTTGACCCTTTAATCTTAATCCAACGGTCTACATTAACCAACCATTATTAATAATTAAAAAAAGGAAAAATATCAAAAAAACATTCAGGGGGTCGGTTTCAATTTCATCGACATTTCTCATAGTTCCGAGTGCACTCTCTCTACCTCTCGCATCCCCTCCTCTCTCTCTCTACCTCTCGTCGCCGGCAAGCAACTTCTCCATCGCCGGCACCGGCACTCCGCCTCCGCTCGCCGCCGGTAACAGTCGTCCACTCGCCGGCCAACCTGTCGCCGCAACTCAAGCGAGATTTCGGCCCGGTCACAGAGCTAACGTAGGTTCCATTGCCTGAAAATTGCGGCCACTCGGACTTGTCATCATGGCTACATTGCTCGAAAATTGCAAAGACCGACACCGGGTCTCACTGTTTCGCTGGAAAAGAGCTTGCCGACTTCGTCAATGCCGAAACCGAAAGTAAGATGATATGGAAGCTTTCACAGTATTAGTTTGTCATATTGAGGTTAATTTAGAGTATATGTTAATCTTCTATCTTGCTTTCACAGTATTAGTTTGTCATAGTGATTATATTGAGCGATGTTGCTTTCGGATAAGATGTCCTCTATTTGAAAAAATTTAGAGTATAAGTTAATTTTGCTCTCTTGCTATAACAATAGATTAGAGAATTTTGTAGATGATATGGAAACAATGCTGAATTTATAGTGTTAATTTTTAATTCATTACTTTTGTAAATGATATGGAAGCAACTCGAAAGAGGGTGAACAACATTGCACGCCTGAAAAATGGAAAGGTCCTACACCCGTAATCAAAGAGTGGATACCCTTATGCGAGGACGAGTTGAAACCAAAGGAAGGATTGGAGTTTGCCAACTTGGAAGAATGTGAGAAATTCTATAAATCTTATGCTCATCATGTTGGTTTTAGTATTCGGAAATCGTCATCTAAGAAGGATAAGGAAAGTGTTGAAAAGTATAAGTATTTTGTGTGTTCTAAATAAGGTTTTAGAAGAGCTTCTACTAATCCAAATCCCAATCGAAGAATGAAGTTGACTAGGGAAGGATGTAATGCAATGATTGGTTATAGAAGAACAAAAAATGGAGCATATGTGCTTTATAAGTTTCATGAAGGCCATACACATTTACTTGCCACTCCAAGGAAACATCACATGTTAAATTCTAATAGAGGCGTAAATAGTGTGCATAGGACTTTATTCAAGTCACTTACTTGTGCTAATATCGGTGCTTCTAAAGCTCACCGCATCACTAAGGAGCATGGAGGCGGTTTTGAAAATGTTGGATGTAGTAAACAAGATTTGAAAAACTTTCGGAGAGATTTAAAAGCATTTATCAAGGATTCCGATGCCCAAATGTTTATTGAGAATTTTAAGAGGAAGCAAGACATTCATCCATCCTTTTATTTTGCCTATGAGTTAGAAGTTGATGGTACACTCAAACATGTGTTTTGGGCGGATACTATTGCGAGACCGAATTATTCGCTATATGGTGATGTTGTCTCTTTTGATACAACATATGACACTAATCGATACAAAATGATATTTGCCCCATTCACGGGGTTAGATAACCATAGGCTATGTGTTACGTTTGGGGCTACATTCTTGGGGGATGAAAAAGCAGAATCATTTATGTGGTTATTTGATAAGTTTTTGGATGCAATGGGGGTCACATGCCTGTTTGTATTATTACCGATCAAGATCCTGCAATGAAAGTGGCAATTGAAGCAAAATTTCCGTCAACTACTCATAGATTTTGCATTTGGCATATAATGAGAAAATTGTTCGAGAAGGTGGGATTTTCTTTGAATAGTAACAATGATTTTCTTGCTCGATTTAACTCATGTGTGTACAATTCAGAGAATCCAATAGAATTTGAAGAAAGGTGGCAAATTGTTATTCAAGATTTTGGATTGCAAAATAATACATAGTTGTCTCATTTGTATGATATTCGAGAATGGTGGATATCTCGCATATTTTAGGGATTTATTTTTAGGAGAAGTGTTGAGGACAACATCAAGATTTGAAAGTGAGTATCGATTTTTTAGTAATTTTACCAATCCACACTTTAGTTTGGTTGAGTTCGGATGCGATTTGAGAGTGCATTGGAACCGCAAAGACATGGGCGAGCTACAGGCGGATAATAATACTTCCACTTCAGTGCCTATATTGAAGACCAACAAAGATTTGGAGAAGCATGCAGGTGAAATCTTTACTTATCCTAATTTTTACAAGTTTCAAGCTCGGTTTTGGATTGCGTTTATGGATTGTGAGATTGAGGATAAGCAAGTAATGGATGAGGGGCAAATACTTATTATAGCGGATAATAGTCGAAACAAGGCTTTGAAAAGGCAAGTTATATATGACCCCTCCTCTCATGTGGCATATTGCTAATGTAAGATGTTTGAATGCGAAGGTATTCCTTGTTGCCACATTTTATGTGTTTTGAAGGGAAAGACCTTGCGTGAATTGCCTTCCTATTATATTTTGAACCGATGGACTAAAATGACGGCAAGTAAACCAAATTTTCATGTGGACGACATCCTTTTAGAGGGACGCTCTCAAATGGACCGTGAAGATAGGAAAATTTCAAGAAATTGGTTAGATTTCTTTGATTGCATGCAAGTTGCCGGTAGAGACCTTGAAAAGCTCGCAATTGTTGGCAATGGAATTCAAAATATTATGAAGGAAGTGAAGGAGTTGGGTGGTGATACAAGTGCAAGCAAAATAAGTGAGTTGGAATCGTTTATTGGATCAAGTGCTCCCGAGAAAATTGACATTCTTCCACCTAAACAATGTAACACTAAAGGAAGCGGTAAACAGATTAAAGGTGGAAAAGAGAAGGCAATGGAGCAATAAGCGAAATCGTTGAGACTTTATAAAACTTGTGGACAACACGCTCACCATGATAGTCGTAATTGTCCTACAAGGAGATTTTCCTAACTTACGGTAAAAAATAGTTATGTTGTTTGTAATCTTTGATAACCTACAAGGAGATTTTCCTAAACTTGTGGACGACCGTTACCGGCGGCGAGCGGAGGCGGGTGCCAGTGTCGGCGATGGAGGAGTTGCTGCTGGCGGCGAGAGGTAGAGAGAGAGAGAGAGAGGGAGGGGATGCGAGAGGTAGAGAGAGAGTGCACTGGAACTATGAGAAATGTCGATGAAATTGAAACCGACCCCCGAGCGTTTTTTTGATATTTTTCCTTTGTTTTTAATTATTAATAATGGCTGGTTAATGTAGACCGTAGGATTAAGATTAAAGGGTCAAGATTAGAAGTTCTTACCTATGGTTTGGTGCTTACCTATAGGGGGTTCTTACTTAAACCCTTCCCTATATATATATATATATAAGTTAACCTATCAAAAAGATATATAATGACTATTATTTTTCCATCAACAATATAAGTAGTGGTAGTAGTATTAAGCGATAGCTTCGAGAGAGAAGCTCTTATCCTTAATGGCGAGGGAAAAAACCTTCAAACCATAGGCTCAAAACTCAATCTATCAATATCACTACACCTACTTTAACTCCGGTAGTATCCCCGCAATTACGCCGGAGGTTCGACTCAACTTCAAATGGTGACAATTTGCAAACAATGGGGCAGTTATAAGTTTGGAATTTAGCGTTGAATTTTAGGTATGGTTAGTGATAAATCGACCCACAGTCTCTCATGGGCTGATCGCCCGAATATGAGTGGGATTGATGGAAGGGTAAGGAGTCTTGGAACAACCCTTGACACCTCAAGAATCCTTAATGTAGGCATGAAGTTGGATTTTATTCCATCCATCAAACAAAATGGGAGGCAGATTCAAAAGATTAAGTACTCGATATTGAATTGGAAGTGACATACTGGGAGTCCTCGCTCACATGTTGAATTTTGGGGCAAAAACCCACCCCTAACAAGTAATGGAGGGGTTCTTAAGGAGAATCTAGGGAAGGGGGAAAATCAACAAAGTATTAAGGAAGGAGAATGGTGTCTACATTGTGCGATTTCATGCCATAACTAGATAGGGATCAAATTATAAGTCAAAATATCTACTACTTTGACAAAAAAACCGACGATAGTTAAAGCCCGATCGTTGAGAGTAGACATGGACATTCAGGCCTCTACTGTCTTCATTTAGGTTCGATCGCATAAGCTTCACCCCAAATTCCGGGGCATGGATGGATTGAGCAAAATAGCAAGTTTGATAGGGAAGCCGATGGCAGCTGATAAACTCATCTATGAAAATATCTACTACTTTGACAAAAAAATCGATGATAGTTAAAGCCCGGTCGTTCGGAGAGGACATGGACATTCAGGCCTCTACTGTCCCTATTTGGGTTCGACTGAATAAACTTCACTCCAAATTTTGGGGCATGGATGGATTAAGCAAAATAGCAAGTTTGATAGGGAAGCCAATGGTAATTGATAAACTCACCTCTAAAAAGGGCATACAAAGCTTTAGAAGAGTGCTAATTGAGGTAGATATTACCAAAAAGCTAGTTGATGAAGTTGTTTTTGTAGATGAAAATGATGAATTAGTGAGCCACGGGATTGAATATGAATAGTACCCTGAAAAGTGTACAAAGTGTGGCATGTACGGGCATGTGGTTGAAAATTGCAAAAACAGGATAAAGAGAGTCTAGAGACCTAAAAAACCAACCTTGCTATGATCGAAGCTCTTGATATACAAGAAGAGCACATAGTTACAACCATTATTGACCCAATAATACTACAGGAAAGGCAAGACTTCATAGCTCAAAATAACCCATTTGAGGCTCCGGATCCACGACTTAATATTGGATAAGAAGGAGTTATTTCTATTGGAGGGCATAACCATAGGATCACCCCGGATATCCTTCATGGATAATATTTCATTTTGGAATGTGATGGGTATTAATAACCCCTCAAAGCAAGAAGACATTGCTCTCTTCTTAAGGAATAAAAATATGCAGTTTATTGGATTGCTCGAAACCAAGATTAGGAAGACTTTAGTGGAGAAGATTCGTTGAAACAATTTGCAGGAATTGGGAGTTTGCTACAAATGCTTCAAATGAGGTATGGAGTAGAATTTGGGGGATATGAAACCCTGGTTTCTTTAATGTGGAAATTTTGCTACGACAAACACAATTCATACATTGCTTGGTTACTCACATAGCTTCCCGTAAGGTATTCTATATATTAGTCATTTATGCCTCAAATGATGATACAGAGATGCAACTACTTTGGAAGACATTGGTAAGCATTACACCTCCTTCAAGCATGGTTAGTTGCAGGGGACTTCAACTGTGTGTTATGAAGTCAAGTATCAAGATATGATGGAATTTTAGTTTAAGCGATTGTCATTTACAAGAGATGAGGCATATGGGGCACTACTACACTTGGACAAAAAACAAAATCAAAATGATAGAATCTGTTCTAAACTGGACAAAGCTCTAATTAATGAGGAGTGGATGAAGATCTTCCCCGCAATGGACTCGCTCGGTTATAGTGATAATTGCATTATTTTATTAGGGATTTTGATGCTTTTCTTTGGGAAATTCAGTTAAATGGAGTGTCTTTATGCTCCGGTTTTGGTTTTACGTTTGTGTTTTGGTGTTTTAAGATGATTTGTGTAGATTTGATCACTAATACCAAGTATTCCCGAGATTAATTGGTGTTTTGAGCGTTGAGAAGACCAACACGGTCTAGCAAGGCAGTCGAACTGTCGTTTCCCTTGTTTCCCGAAAACTTCACTTCCAAGTAACCAACACGGGCAGCCCGTGTCTACCGACACGGCTCGTGTTGGAGGTTAGCTTGCCCAAATTTCTTGCATCCAGCACGGGTGGGCGGTGTCTATTGACGTGACCCATTTTCCCCATTTTTGTCAAGATTTGGTGCAGCAGCAATCAACACGACAGCTCGTGTTGGCTGCAAATTCTGTCGTGATGCTTCGGTTTTGACGGTTTCGCCCTTGGATTGTCTCGTAATTTCTTATTAAAGCTCGGATTCTCGATCTGTTTTGATGTATCCATCCATCATCCATCATCCATCCCTTCATCATATCTCATTCATATCAAATCTAAAAACTCAATTTGAAGATTGAAGCAAGTTTGAAGGAATTTCCATTAGAAATTGAAAGATTTAAGTGGAGTTCTTGAAGACCATCAACCTAATTCTTCATTCTTGTTTTTTGAGTGATTATCATGTTTAGAATTTGTATTATACTTTCAATAATCATGTGTGAGTAGATTTCTTTTATCTAGGGATTTGTAATCCGAAACAATGGTGTTTGATTTAGATTTTCATGGTTTTTGCTTGAATTCTTGTTTTAAATCAATAGAAGGTTGTGTTTTTCATGTTTATGAGTATTTTTAAGGCCATAAATACTTGTAATTTGATATTAATCTATGAAGTACTGAAAGGTGAAATGGAATAATCTAACAACTAACTATTTTACCTAACTTATGAAATTTGAGAAAAGACTAGTAAATTAGGGGATCACTTTGATAATTTGAAATCTTTAACTTTCATTAACTTGAAATGCATGTGAAAGTTGTTTGTTAGGTTAATTAGAACAATTCTATTAAGTATTGAAAGAGCAAGTAGAATTACTTCGATTATCGATCCTTGATTCAATTGAAAGTATGATTGCATGAATTAGTCTAGTGAAACAACCAACTAAAAAATTGATTAGCTTAGTAATTGAGTGGAGGGCTAGTTCATTGCGTTGTTAGGTTAAGTCCTTGTGGGATCGACCTTGATTTGGTACAACTATACCCCGTGCGCTTACGGCTTGTCAAATTTTTAGAGTCGTTGCTGGGGACTTTGTCCCTAGTAGGCATTAGACGAATACTCTTAAATTGATTAAGTGTTTTATTTTCTTTTTCTGTTTTGATTGGGCTGGTAGTTTTGTTTTTGTTCTTGTTAGGTTTTCTCTCCTTGCATGAAAAAAGCGGAATTATTCAAGTTTGATCCAAAAATCGAGCGAACCTTCCACTCTAGATGGTAGAAGCAAAGGCTAGAGAAGCTTAGGAAGAAGCATGAAGCAAACTCCAAGAAAAAGCCCGAGATGGCTGGTAAAGAAAGAAGAGCTTTCGAGCAATATGTGACACCCAATGTCACTAATTTATCGGTGACCATCAATGTTCCAAATGTGGTGGCGAATGATTTTGAGCTGAAGAACTCTCTCATCAACTTGGTGAGAGTCGCTCCTTTCCATGGCCTCCCCAATGAGGACCTCATCCGACATTTTCGTATATTTCACCAAGCTTGTAATACTTTCAAGGCAAACTGGACTTCACCGGATATGCAATCAAGCTACAAATGTTTCCATTTTCACTTGAGAGGAAGGCATATGAGTGACTAGACTCTCTTCCGGAAAATTCCGTAAGAACTTTTGATCAACTTGCAAGTGCATTCTTCCTGAAATATTTCCCACCAAGCATGTTGACAAGCTTGAGGAATCAAATTTCCACTTCGCTCAAGAGTCGGATGAGACGTTATATGATGGATTGGAAAGGTTCAAGGATCTCCTTCGCCAATGCACCCAACATGGATTTGAGCCATGGGTCCCCATTCAAGCTTTCTACAATGGGGTTGATGATCAATTGAGAGCCAACATACTTATGATGCCTAGAGGGAACATCATGAGCAAGTCCGTTGATGAGCTCCACACTTTGATTTAGCAAATGGCGCTGAACAATTTTCAATGGTCCAAGGCCCGTTCCAAGAGAATAGGAGGTAAGCTTGATATTGATGTAGTTTCTGTCCTTTTTGCTAAAATTGATGTTATTACTAAAAAATGGATCGTTTGAATGTGAATGTTGCCCATCCCCTTGCATGTGTTTCATGTAGTTCTTATGAGCATGAGACTTTTTTTTTCCTGTGGGTATGGCTAGCAATGAACCAACCGACCAAACCAATTTAATTGGAACCCCGAACCCAAGGCCAAACTTTAACCATTTCTCCAATGTTTAGAACCCGGGATTGAGGTATCACCCTAATTTTTCCTACCGGAATAACAATCCCATGGGTCAACAACAATTCTAAAGACCACCCACCCCTGGATTCCAAAGAACTACCCAACCACAAGTTCCCTAAAAGTTGAACTTGGAGGTGATGATGGAAAACATGCTTTTGGCTTAGCAAAAGCAAGATGAGATTATTAAGTAGTGGGCTACAAAAGTTGAAATTTTAGCCACCCATAATAAAATGCTTAAAACTCAGGTTGCCAACCAAGCTAGCTCTTCATCTAGTCCTCTGGGTAAGCTTCCTAACCAACTAGTGCCTAACCCTAATGACCAATGTAATGCCATAACTTTATGGAGTGGGACACAGTTGGCGGGGTCTAAGGGTGACAAGAGTGAGCATGTGGTGATTAATGTGCAAAATGAGAATGATGTGAATGATTTGAATGATGTTGTGAATAAGGAGGTGTCTACACCCTTCAAAGAGCTCTTGGTTAATGTTGTTGTGCAAAATGAAAATAAGTCTCCTAATAATGACCCAACAAAAATTTCCCAAAGAATCTATACTCCGCCCTTGCCTTTCCCACAAAGATTAGCTAAAGCTAAAAATGATAAACAATTTGGGAATTTTTAGAGGTCCTTAAGAAGCTCCACATTAATATTCCTTTCACTGATGCCTTGTCTCAAATACCTTCTTATACTAAGTTCTTGAAAGGAATTTTGTCCAACAAAAGAAAGCTAGAAGAGCATGAGACTCGTTGCTTTGATCGAACAGATGTAGTGTTATACTAAAAAACAAGCTCCCCATAAGCTTAAAGACTCCAGTAGTTTCACTATCCCTTGTGAGGTAGAAAAGATTTCTATTGACGTGGTTTGTGTGATTTGGGCTCAAGTGTGACCTAACGCCTCTCTCTTTGTCCCAAAAGCTTGGTATGGGTAAGTTGAAACCCACTACCATTTCCCTCCAGTTGGTCAATCGTTCGGTCAAATTTTCCATTGGAATATTAGAGAACATTAAGTTGGGGAGGGGGGTTTCTTTATTCCTAATGACTTTTGATTCTTACGATGGAGGAAAACACCGCACCCCCATTATTCCCGGGAGGCCTTTTATGGCTATTGTTGGGTGTTGTATAGATGTGAAAATAGGAGGATGTCCTTTTGTATAGGTGATGAAAGAGATAAATTCAATTTGTTTAAAACTACTAAATTCCCTTCGTTTCATCGATGATTGTTTTAGAGTGGATATCATTGATTCTCGTTTTAAGGGAAGATAGTACTAACTTGAGCTCTAACAATCCTTTTGTTTGTTTAATAATAGCACAACTAGGGATCTTGATCCTTAAGTTTCCATTTGTGCTTAACTCTTGGAGGCGTCCCCAAAAATCCCAACAAAGCTTGAAAAGGTGGAGAATTTGTTGAACGGAAACAAATGTGAGTCCGCCACTGATGGGAATGAAGCTTCACAGGTAGACTTGAAACCTCTTCCATCCGCTCTAAGATATGAATTTCTTGGTCCTAATTTCTCTTTTCCCGTGATTATGAATGCAAACTTGAGTTCTTATGAAATTGATTCCTTGTTGACGAGTCTTTAGATTGCATCGTAAGGCTATTGGTTATACGATAGATGATCTTAAAGGCATTCATCCTTGAGTTTGCATGCATATGATTTTGATAAAAGATAATTATAAACCCACCATTGAACATAAAAGAAGATTAAATCCTAACATGAAAAAGGTGGTAAAGAAAGAGGTTTTGAAATTGCTTGAGGTTGGTATCATCTATCCTATTTCCGATAGTAAATGGGTGAGCCTGGTTCATGTTGTGCTTAAGAAAGGGGGAATGACTGTTGTAAAAAATGAGAATAATGAATTGATTCCCACTAGGAATGTTATGAGTTGGAGAATGTGCATTGATTATCGTAAGTTGAATAATGCAACCCGTAAAGACCACTTCCCTCTTCCCTTCATTGACCAAATGCTTGAAAGACTTGTAAAGAATTCATACTTTTGTTATCTAGCTGGGTTTTTCCAAATCCCTATCCATCCTAGTGACCAAGAGAAGACCATATTTACTTGTCCTTATGGAACATTTTCATATAGGACAATGCCATTGTGCGTTGTGTAATGCACCCTCTACATTTCAACATTGTATGATGACTATTTTCTCCGATTTTATTGAGGATATTATGGATGTCTTTATGGATGATTTTTCAGTCTACGGTACCACTTTTGATCACTATTTAAAAAATCTTTCCAAGGTGTTGTCCATATGTGAGGAAGTGAATTTTGTCTTAAATTGGAAAAAGTACCGTTTTATGGTGTAAGAGGGTGTTGTTCTAGGTCATGTGGTTTAAACGAAAGCATTGAAGTTGACAAAGCTAAGGTAGAGGTGATTGAGAAATCACCTCCACCAACATTTGTTATGAATGTGAGAAGTTTTCTTAGACATGTTGGTTTCCATTAGCAGTTAATTAAAGATTTTTCAAAAATTGTTAGAACTCTCACCCAGTTGCTTGTCAAAGATGTGCCTTTTGTGCTTGATGATGTGTGCTTGAGTATTTTTAACAGGTTAAAAGAGGCTTTGCTTACGGCTCCCATTATGGAAGCCCCAGATTGGAGTCTTCCATTTGAAGTGATGTGTGATACAAGTAATTTTGCATTAGGGGTTGTTTTGGGGCAAAGGAAAGATGGCAAGCCCTATGCTATGTACTATGCGAGTCAAACTCTAGATGAGGCTCAAGTCAACTATGCCACCACAGAGAAAGAGTTCTTAGCAGTTGCGTTCGCCCTAGAAAAGTTCCATTCCTATTTGATTAACTCCAAGGTGATAGTTTTCACCGATCATGCTGTCATCAAGCATCTCATTAAGAAATCGATTCTAAGCCTCACCTTATCCGATGGGTGTTATTGCTCAAAGAATTTGATTTAGAGATTCAGGACGAGCTTGGATTACAAAATGTGGTGGCCGACCATCTTTTTTGGTTGGAGGACTTGCCAAAGGAGAATGTCCTCATTGATGATTCATTTTCGGATGAGCAACTCATGGCTATTTCTACCACATTTACTCCATGGTATGTCGATTGTGTGAACTACCTTGTTTGTCGAGTGATGCCATCGGATTTATCTTTCCAACAAAGGAAGCGATTCTTATTTGAGGTGAAAAGCTATGTGTGGGAAGAGCCTCTTCTTTACAAGTTGTATGTTGATGGAGTATATTGAAGATGCATTCGGAAGATGAAATTCAAAGTGTGCTCCATCATTGTCATTCCACTACTTATAGTGGACATGTTGGTCTCGACGAAACCACCGCTAAAGTCTTACAAACCCGCTTCTATTGACTAACTCTCACCAAAGATGCATGAAACTTTGTGATTGCTTGTGACCGATGCCAAAGGATGAGAACTATTTCAAAGAGGCAAGAGATGCCCCAAAGTGGGATTTTAGAGGTTGAGCTTTTCGATGTGTGGGGACATGGGTCCTTTTCCTCCCTTTCACAAGAACCCGTATATCCTAGTGGTTGTGGATTATGTGGCTAAATGGGTGGAAGCTATTGCCTCTTCCACCAACGATTCCAAGGTAGTCATAAAGTTTCTAAAAAGCACATTTTTGCTCGGTTTGGCACTCCAAGAGCCTTCTTGAGTGATAATGGGAACCGTTTTGCAACCGTCCACTTGAAGTTCTTTTGAAGAAGTATGAAGTATTCCATAAGGTAGCCACGCCTTATCATCCTCAAACAAGTGGTCAAGTTGAGTTGTCGAACCAGGAGTTGAAGAATATTCTTAAGAAGACGGTACATCGATTCCGAAAAGATTGGTCTTTGAAGCTCGATGATGCACTATGGGGATACCACATTGCTTACAAGACTTCTTTTGGCACTACTCTTTTCCAGTTAGTGTATGGGAAGCTTTGTCATTTGCCCATAGAGATGGAACACAAGGCTTTTGGGCAATCCGGACGCTCAATTTTGACACCAAGGCAACCAAGTGAGAGTCGAGTTCTCCAATTACAAGAGCTTGAAGAGTTAAGATTGCAAGCTTATGAAAGTTCCAGAATTTACAAGGAAAGGACTAAGAGGTGGCATAACAAGCATATTTTGCATAAGAGGTTTGAAGAAGGTGACATGGTCCTTTTGTTCAACTCAAGACTCGAAGTTATTTTCGAGAAAGTTGAGATCCCGATGGTCCGGGCCATTTCAAGTCACTAAGGTATATCCTAATGGAGTAGTTAAGGTGTAGAGTGAGTCCACTGGTTCTTTCAAAGTTAATGGTCAGCGACTTAAGCCTTTCATTGTGGGGCAACCTGAGGAGAAGACCACATATCATGCCCTTACTTACCCGAGTCGGGCATAAAGATGAGTTGCATATGGTGAAGCTAATGACCTTAAATAAGTGCTTCTTGGGAGGGAACCCAAAGCATTTTACATTTTTTCAAAAAACGAGAGAGGCAGTACCCAAAAGGGGTAAACCATTGCAATGAACACGACCCATTTTGAGTGTTACCTCCAAGGAAGTTGCGGAACACCCGTTTCAACGAAAATAGGCCGAGTTTGTGCAAAGGAATCGAGACAGCTGTCGACACGGGTTGTCCGTGTTGACGGACACAACCCGTGTTGGCTGTCAATTCAGCTTGGGTTGCTTTTTGAGCCCGATTTTCTCTCTCTCCTCTCACGTTACCCTCGCTTCTCCTTCTTCTTGCTCTCTTTCCTACTCTCACTGCCTCCATAGCCAAACCCTACTCTTACTCCATTCTACCTCTCATTTCTCTCAAATGTCTTATCGTTTTCAAATTTCGGAACCTTCTTATCGGATCTACGCTGGCTTGGCTTAATATTTTCCTTCCTCGCTTTCTTATTCTAGCTCTTTTCGCTCGAATTCCGGCGCCATCGTCGTTGCCCCTCCCTCGCTGCTCGCTGGCGTCGTCTTCATCCATCCTCTTCCCGTTTCGACCACCTTTCCTTCCTTCATTCCACAAATCGACTCCTTTCTTCCCTATTTTCCCCATAAAATTTATGCTCTTTGTTTTCCTTCCTCTTAGTTTAGGGTTTCAAATTTCCTCTAATAGCACCAAAGAGGCAAAAGATCGCTTAAGGGGAGTCTTACAAATCGAGTTTCGCAACCCGGGCACAACCTACTCGTCCTCCGCCCGGAATGTTCGAATTTCGAGAAACAGAGGTAGCCCAAACAACCTATTTTACTTAACTCAACCTCGAGCATGTTGCACGTTATAATGCTTTATTAAATCATGAAATTATTGCAACTCGTTACTATGATAAAGTGAGTTTAGAAAGATTGGGTTTGCTTGAGGATTTCTTTTGGTTGGTTGGTCATTGTGGTTTGATGAATTTCATGAATATTGGATTAGGGACTTATAAGAGTTTGACCTTAGAATTTTTAAGCTCTCGAATGTTGAAATTGGGCATGGTCCTCATGCTGAACATGACTAAATTTCCTTTCGCCTATTAGGGGAACATCGTGAACTTACTCTTAGTGAGTTTAGTGCCTTATTTGCCCTCCACAAAGACCTAGGATTTGGATACCATTTAATTCCTGGTCGTTTCGAAGCTTTACGATTTTGGAACTCTCTTTCGGTGAAAATGAATATCATCCTAGTTCTACAAAGGTGATCGCTCTTAGAAACCCCTGTTTTCGATATATCTATCGGGGTTTTGGGGCACGGTTTTTTGGGAGTGATGATACTGGTAACAACATGCGTCTATCTGAATTGTATCGTTTATATGTGATGTGGACCGAAGACGCTACCGAGTTTAATCTTGGGGCTTATCTAGCTCGTCAATTTTCTAATGTTGCCACTAGTACTAGGGCGTGTTGTAATCGATGGTTTAGTTACTCGCTATTGTTATATCTTTTGGTTGGAACCCCAATGAGCATGATGATGATAGGTTGCGTAGGTTCCGGAGGATAGATATTGAGGCTTTAAGGGCCATGGGTATGTATCGTTCAATTTTAGGAGATTTATATTGGTTATATCCTAAGAATCGTATGTTGCGGTTTCCCTGTCCCGAGTGTGCATCTCTTAGGGATGCGGCTAACTTCAGGTTTTTTCCGGATGAGGATAAAGTCCCTTGCCCTCCTCCCTATACTGATGTGGGTGCCTCTTCTTTTCTCTTCCCCGCCCTCCGAGCCTAATGTTGATGTGTCTATTTATTCACTTCTCACTACTATTTACCAAGAGTAACACTCCTTTAGGGAATATGTGCATTGTGAGCATGCTCGCTTTTAAAGTTGAGAAAGTTTCACTTAGGGATTATATCCACTCGAACATGTCTCTCTTCGAGATTATATTCATTCGGAGAGTGTTACTCGTGCAAAATACCCAAAATGAACTTCGTGACATACTTGCAAACCAAAATCATTACATGTATTTGACGAGTGAGTGTTTCACTGCTTGGTATAATAGGCATATCTCCTAGGGTGCCCCTAATCCCCCTCGTCCTCCCCCACCATTTGAGTGATCTTGTGTTTCTCCCCCATCTCCTTTTACTAATTCGCCGAGCATTGTGGACAATGTTGTTTCTAAGCATGAAGGGGGGTTTGCTTATTATAGATGCCATTGTTTGAATAATGTATAGTTGCACTCGCATTTAGGTTAGAGCATGTTTATTTATAATCGAGCATTTAGTATGTAGTTTTGTATTTAAAAACATAAATTAACAAAAATAAATTGAAAAATAAATTAAAAAATAAAAAATTTTAAGTTTGCATATAGAGCATTTAGATTGCATCATGTAGAATTGAGTAAAAAAACTAAAAATAAAAAAATGGAGAATAACCTCCAATGATGATTTCTTTTAAGGCTAAATAAGTTTCCAGTAGAGAACGTTTTCAATGCATAGCCCTAAAGTGCAAAAATTTTTGAAAATCAGCTTTTGAACTTCCAGATTTTGACAATATTGGATGAATAAAAGTCGATTTCCCTTGATTCTTTAACAAAAGTGTTGGCATGTCAAACCCTTTGAGTTAAGTGAGATTGTGGTAGAGACCATGTGAGATTTTTGAGCCTTGAATAGACTAAATATTACAATTAGTCTCATATTTCTTCATATGTGACTCTCCTCCATTATTGTATCTCTAGAACTTGTTTGAATTCTTTTCAAAATCACATGTGTGTATGCTTTTTGACAAAGTGACCGAGGCATTATTTGATTTATGAGCTACATTAGCCAAATTGCCACCTTGATACATGTTATTAACCCTTTTATAACCCCTTTGAGACTAATTGCCTAATTCATTTGTTTTGAACCCTCCTAACCGACCCTTGGCCGAACACATGACGTATTACCTAAGCCAAGTCTAGGGAGCTTCTAGTAGTGTTGTTGGGTCATTTTTGGGGTCTTTGACGTGTTGGTATTAATTTGGATATTTTGGTTGAGTTGAGGGGTTGGTTTATATTGAGTATGAGATAATTTCATGAGTATTTTGGTATTAAATAAGCTTTTTGATTTGTTTGAAATTCCTAATGCCAAGTTTTAGTTGGAAAAAAAGAAAAAAAAAGAAAATTAAGAAAAAATAAAAAAATAAAAAAAATAAAAAAAGGGAAAAAGGGAAAAAGAAGTAACCAAATGTTTGAGAGTCATTAACATCCGTACCCTCGTACTTATGCTCGCAATAATTTTCTACCCATGTTGTATTGAAAATTATTTTCAAACCCCTTGACTTTAGTAGCATATTACAATTGTAGTCAAACTTAGGGTTTAAAGTTGACCGAAATAGTTGAAAGACGAAAATACCCTTGCATTATCCCTCCCTCTATCCGCCATTAATCAATTCTCTCCATTTTCATGTCGTTTTGCTGAATGAATTCCCTCTGTTCTCTCTCTTCTCCCCACACCCATCTCTCTCTCTCCTTTCTCGTTTCCAGCTTGTTGATCCAATCTCACTCACTCGTCTTTTGACCCTCCCTCTTTCCTTCCCCTTTCCTCCTTCCATCTCTCTCTCTCTCTCCTCCTCCTCCTCATCAAGCTAGCTTGCTCATTAACAATGGCGGACTTTCAAACTCCCACCCATTGAAACCCATAAACCATAATACTTGGACTCCCATAAGGAAACAAAGGGAATGAAGAAAATGAAACTTTTCAAGAAACCACTTCTTTCTCTCGGTCCTACTCGCTCTGTTCACTCTCTCTCCCCTCCCCGCTCAGCTGCCTCTCCAACTACGAAAACAAGCGATGCCTAGAACTTGCTCAACTTCAAATTGTCTTTTCCCAATCCAAACGTCCTCTAGAACCGGAAACAAGGCACTCACCCCTGTTTAGCTCTTTCAAGGTGAGAGCAATTCCCCAAAGTGGGTGGGATAAGACCAATGAGAAAATTGTTTTGAAGATAGAGATCTTTCAAGTTGGTCCCTCCTCCCTCAGGATTTTGTGGATGAACCGGCTTGAGGGGGATATCCCATCCGAACTTGTGCACAATCAAGAACTCAAAAATTTGATTCTAGACTACAACGAATTGATTGGTAGTATACCTTCGGCCTCGAGGAACCGCACCAACTTGAATTGGATTTCGTTGTCCAAGCAATAAGTTGAGTGGGAAAATACCATCCTGGATTGAATGTTCATCGCCGGATTCTTGTTGGGCATAGCTGATTTTTTGTTGGGAGTGGGAGAGGAAGAGGGAGAGGGGAGAGAGAGTGAGGGTGTCGGGTTAGGGAGGAAGGAGGGTGAAAATAATGCAAGGGTATTTTCATCTTTTAACTATTTCGGTCAACTTTAAACCCTAAGTTTGACTACAATTGTAATATGCTACTAAAGTCGGGCGGTTGAAAATAATTTCAATACGACATGGGTAGAAAAATGATTGCAAGCATAGTACGAGGGGTACAGATGTTAATAATCCAAATGTTTGACTATTTGAATATTCAGTTTGGTCTTAGTTAGATAAGCTCATTTTCTAAAATATTTGTCGAGTTAGAGATTGGGTGTGATGAGGTCTATTGCATGGTTTTTGTTAGTTTAAGTGTTGGGAGCTCCTAGCTACTTGACTTTTTAGCTCATCTTTCCCAAAAATATAATATCCTTTTCTTACCCATTGCCTAAGCCTTGTTATAACCATTTGAAGTCCTCTTGATTGTCATATTGCATGTTATATTTAGGTGGTGACAAATAGAGAATTTCACCAACCTTATGATAATTCGCATGATTGTGAGAGAGATTAAGTGAACCCTATATAAGCCTAAACACATGAGTGGAGTTTTTTCACATTTCCAAAGTGAGGTTTTATCGGTCTTACTAGGTCCATCATTCTACATGTGCCAATGTGATTTGTTTCAATGATGATTTGGGAGATTGATCAAGTTTGTCTTTATGGTCTTCAATATAGTTTTTGAAAATTTTTTCCTTCCGATTATCAAAAGATTTTGTGTGTTAATGGGTTGTTGTTAACTTCGTGTTCCATATGATACTTGCGGTTGCCTAACCTGGGGAGGTTATGATTCTTTAGCTGGACTTCATTTTTGCATTTTGACCTTACTTGACAGCGAGCAAGGATTCAGCATAGGGAATTTGATAAGTGCATAAAATGCATTATTTTCTTAGGTGTTTTGATGTTTTTCTTTAAAAACCTCGGTTAAATGGAGAGTGTTTATGCTACGTTTACGGCTTTACGCTTGTGTTTTGGGATGATTTGTGCATATTTGATCACCAATATCAAGTATTCTCAAGACTAGTCGAGTGTTTTGAGCGTTGAGAAAACCAACACAGTCTAGCATTACAGTCGAACGACCGTTCCCCTTGTTTCCCGAAAACTTCACCAACCAACACAGGCAGCCCGTCTCCACTAACACAGCTCGTGTTGGAGGTTAGCTTGCCCAAATTTCTTGCATCCAGCACGGGTGGGCTGTGTCCATTGACACGACCCGTTTTCCCTCGTTTTCGTCAAGATTTGGCGTGGTAGCAATCAACATGGCAGCCCGTGTCGACCAACACGGCTCGTGTTGGCTGCAAATTCAGCCATGAAGCTTCAATTTTGACAGTTTCTCCCTTGCCTCGTAATTGCTTATTAAAGCTCGGATTCTCGACTATTTTGAGGCATCCATCCATCATCCATCCCTTCATCATATCTCATCCATATCAAATCTAAAAACACAATTTGAAGGTTGAAGAAAGAATATTAAAGCAAGTTTGAAGGAATTTCTATTAGAAATTGAAAGATTCAAGTGGAGTTTTTGAAGACCATCAACGTAATTCTTCATTTTTGTTTTTTGAGGTTTGATTATCATGTTTAGAATTATTATTATACTTTCAATAATCATGTGTGAGTAAATTTCTTTTATCTATGTATTTGTAATCCAAAACAACGGTGTTTGATTAGATTTTCATGGTTTTTGCTTGAATTCTTATTTTGAATCAATAGAAGGTTGTGTTCTTCATATTTATGAGTTTTTTAAGGCCTTAAATACTTGTGATTTGAGATTAATTTATGAAGTACTGAAAGGTGAAATGTAATAATCCGACAACCAACTATTTTACCTAGTTTATGAAATTTGAGAAAAGACTAGTAAATTAGAGGATCACTTTGATAATTCGAAATCTTTAACTTTGATTAACTTGAAAGGCATACAAAAGTTGTTTGTTAGGTTGATTAGAGCAATTCTACTAAGCATCGACAAAACGGTATAATTATTTTGATTATCGATCTTTGATTCAATTGAAAGAATGATTACATGAATTAGGTTTTAATAATCAACCTCATTGTTGGGAAATCAAATCCTTAGATGCTTTTTATCTATTGATTAAATCCTAGATTAATCTTCTTATTTTTATTATTTGGAATTAGTTTAGTGAAACAACCAACTAAAAAACCGATTTGCTTAACAATTGAGTAGAGGGCTAGTTCATTGTGTTGCTAGATTAGGTCCTTGTAGGATTGACTTCGAATTGTTACAAACATGCCCTGTGCGCTTGCGGCCTGTCATATAGCTGATGGTATATCAGACCATTGTTGCCCGGTTCCCAGTGACCACAAAATTATGCACAAGAATCATCCATTTAGGTTCTGTAACATGTGCCATGCTGTGAATTTTCTGCAAATTATTTAAGCACATTGGCAGTACAATGAAAGAGGGACTAAAATGTTTGTGATTATGCAGAAACTTAAAAGTGGAAAGATGGTCTTAAAAGCTTTACACAAGACTGAATTTGAATATCTAGAAGCGCAAATGGATGAGACCAGGGGAAATTACTGGGAGTATGGGAGAGCATTCTTACAAGACATGGTAATGCAGACATTTACAATCAAGAAAAGGTATACTTAGCTGATTTGCACAAATTGAGGAAGAATATTAAAAGAATTGTAACTTCAGTAAAGTAAAATCAGATGGCTCATGGAAGGAGACCTGAATACAACATTCTTTCATGTGGTTTTGGAAGCAGAAAATGCTCAAATCCAGAATTACAAGTATAACTACAATGGAGGGGCTTGAGCTATGCCCAACAGAAGTCTTCACTATTCTAGTTACGTTCTTTGAGCAGCTATTAGCCCACAATCCAACAATGAGCAGGATAAAATGGTCAATATTACAGCAAGGTTCATGTTTATCTGAAGAGCACCAACACTTGAGACTACAATCATTTGACTCAACGGATGTTAAATCAGCAATTTGGAGCATCAATGGTATCAAAAATTCAGGTCCAGATGGTTTTGGGAGTAAATTCTACCAAGCAGCATGGAGCGTTATTGGAAATGATATTTGTAAAGCAATACTGGACGTCTTTCATTTAGGTAAGCTTCTCAAGCAAATTAATATAATAACCATTGCTTTAGTTACTAAAATTGAGCATCCACAGCAAGCAGATGATTACAGAACAATCTCTTGCTGTAATACCATATATAAAGCTTTTTCTAAAATTATCTGCAGCAGACTCAAATTAGTCGTACTTGATATTATTATGGCAAACTAGGCTGCCTTTGTGTTTAATAGTCTCATATTGCATAATGTTATAATTGTTCTACAAGAGAAAAGGGGTATCCAAACACCTTCAATATCAATTCTTAGGTTATTTTTGACATCGGTTTCTATTGTACTTTTTGTATCGGGTGATATGTTTTTATACTAATTATAGAAATTCCTTGAAATGAATTAATCATTATTTTGTATATTTTATTTACATATCTTCCTTCTTCGGCATATTCTAGAGTTGGTATTAAGGTTGATATCATTGTAGATTTTCAAACATCTAATGTTTTCTTCTTATCAGTTACACAATCTATATTCAGAATAAATCCCCATGATGGAATTGATTCTTGAATTGTTGGGTTTTTGAGTGTAGATTCTTCATTTATATTTTGGAGGTATTTCTCCATCTATATCTAGGTCCAAAAGCTCTTCTAAAACTTTGGTAATCTGACGAACTAAAATTTCTTGATGTTTCACCCTGTTCCATTTTTGGTGAATCTTGTATATTACTATTTATACTTTCTGTTGATCCTCCTCTATTCATATTTACTTGTTTGACTATTTCTGAAATTTATAATTTTTTAAAATCTTATAATAACTCTTCGAGTGATTTATTATATTCTCCCATTATTCGCTTTGATCACTTAGTTCTGCTTTATCTTTTTCCCAAAGTCTTCTTTGTTCTTCTATTTTTTTTTTTTTTTCTAGTTGTAATTCTTCAGTTTGTTTTAGTAATGTATCTTCCTAGAGTTGCTTTCTTTGAGAGTTTAATTTCTAAAGGAATATATTCTCTCATTTGTCTTGATTTTAATGTTCCTTCAAAGTAGCAATTATAAGTTGCATCTGTATTACTAGACTTTTTGTTGATTGATTTATTTCTTGGATTTCTCTCCTTATATTTTTTAGTTGATATTTTATTTTAGGAAAACTCACAAATTCTTAAATTTTAATCTTCATAATTGAACATATATTTTGTATCAAACTGATCTAAACTATTATCAAAATCTATATTTTCTTGGTCTGTATTGATATTATATTCAATTAATGATATTAAATAATCAATTATATTTGATCTATCTTGTATCTTTTCAATTGATATTTTATTTGGGCAATTAAAATTTAGATAAATTATTTTGTTTGATATGTAATTGTAACAATTTATCAATTCACTTTCTGGTTTATATTTCCATAGGTTAATGAATTTATTTACTTCATCTATACGGATGCTTTTCATGTTTCTTAATTATGGTAATTTTAAAGCGAACAACACCTCTAGGTAATGTTTAGTTTGGTTTAACACTCTTTGTAAAATATTTAAATCAACGATATGAATGTCCTTGTATATTTGGACCTGATCTATGTGACTTCTATTCCAAGGCGATTTCCGAACGTATGTTTGGCTTGTTGAATAATTTAGCTTTGTGGAGAGTTTTTATGATAATTTGCCCATTTTTCTCCCATATACTAAAACTAAAAGCAAATTGCAAGAAAAATAGGTAAATGCAACACAAAGGCTGTACAACATCTTCCTCCTTCCCAACTTACAAATGAGGTGTTTGATTAGAGCACCTCAAGGCAGCAGACCATAGAGTGTGATCCATTCTCCATCCTCATGATCCCCTCTTTCCCCTGTAGCGCATGAATCATATGGATTGGCTTACGAGGATCTCATGATCTGATATTTGGTGAGATTAGGTTGTGAGCCTTGCAATGTGGAGGTGGGAAAATAAGACTGAAAAAGTCAGATAATGTGATGATGTGGAGTATGAGCCCCCACCTTAATGAGCCCATTTTTGAATCAATCATTTGGTTACATGATGATGCAAGTCTATATTAGGAGATGAGGACAGATTAAGTTTCTTGATTACATTGATGTGGGATACTAAAAACCCACACTAAAACTCTCTTGGTTACACTGATGGTTAGGACAAAGATCATTCATGTTTTTCCGGTACTTACTCACAAAGGTTACGCAAATGGTTGGGACAGATTAAGTTTCTACTAACTCATTTAACACCGACTTGTCCATTATTAATCAGCAAAGAAATGCTCTTCTTTTGCTGTGACCTAGAGCAATTTAGTAATCAGGACGTGTATACTCATAAACATTACCAAATCTCACATTTACATTTATAGAGAAACAAGCCGGCCAAAACAATGTAACCTTGATACTTACAAGGCGTGCTTACAGCATCACACTTTTCTACAGTTGGCACTATTGAACAATAAATGACTACTCTCATCAATCGGCCAAAAAGGACTGACTTCAAAACTTGATATATCTACTAAGGAAGAAGCATGTGCACGAACAGGTCAGATTACTGAATTAAATTTACCATTGATAGTTCATTCGAGGTGAATCTTCATATAATCTTCCCTTCACAACCGCCTTTTTGGAGCAACAACTAAGAAGTCAGGAAGGGCAAAGTTAAATGATGTAGCTGTGTGTCAATTGTGACAAATATGTGGTTAGTATGACTGAAACTCCAAGGCCTTCAATTCACTGAATTACAACCATAGTGAGACCTGTAGTAATCACCAAAGAATCAGAATAGTAGGTACATCTTCTAAACAACTGCACAACACTTAGCATTATGATCAACATCCTAAAACTATACCATGGATACAAGAACCTAAGAGTACATACCAAGCAGTCATCAGAACATAATTTAGATGCTTTTTGGCATACGAACAATATGTCATGCTCAACGTACCTTGAAAGTATTTATTTGGAGTTTCCTGAAGCCTCCAGAGCTGCAAGTTTATAACATCCTTTCACCTTTGTCACATTGCACGTGTAAGTATAAACAAGTCAGAAAAGAGTCCTGCAACGATTAATACACAAAGGTTAGAAATGAATCTTCATATGCATCCATAACAGCAGGTAAAATTAACTGTGGACTGGAGTCAAGTAATTAACCCACCAGAATAGTCACAATACTGTACTTGACCAAAAATGAGTATATCATCCGTGAGATCACAGCAGGCAACAGGGGATTCCGCTCTCTCATTAATCTGATTTTAGTTGAAGAAATCTGAATAGCAATTCATCCCTGTTTTTCATATTTCTTTGCGAAATCTTCAAGCATCAAGCTCTGCCGGAATGCTAAATACTTATCTACAGTAGTTCCGGCCCACTGCTCGCAGAAGTATTGGTCAGTTGGAACCAGAGAACTAAGAGGGAACGGTCCATTTGGAGCTTTGTTCAGGAAAACCAAGAATTTATGCCGAGGACGAATTCTCTGGTCCAGTGACAAGCTCAGGTAAGTGGGATACTTTGTTAAGGATCGTACATTGTTTTCTAGTTCATTCACTAGATACATGTACTTGGGCTTAAGATTCCTCTCCAACGACAACGAAAATACCTGTAGTATATCATGACAAGTGATAAAAATTTAGTATGCACGTTATACCATAGATAGTAATAGCCAACAACTAAGTGATAACAATCTTTGATGAGAAGGAAGTTCTAATGCATAATATATTTGAGCCTTTAAGACCAACCCGAAAATTTAATAACCACCGTACACATTGCAGCCTTTTGCAAATGTTCTAGGCATACCGAGGGCAATAGTCAGTCTAAGAAGACCTAAGTTTATTGCCTAGAGGCTAGCATGATGGTATGAAGATTATAGGTTTTAAGAGAGAAAATAACCTGCGTGATACTAGTCAAAACTTTCAAGATCTCAGAATTATCCATGCCAATGCTCCTCAGAAAGTTAATCCTGGGCAATAATCCATCTTCAATGCTGTAATGAAGAAGCTGGGGATGTTTTGTGACCATTTTCACAATACTCTCTCTAGAAGCGCCTAGCTCCTCAGCAAGGAAATCATAGCGATCATGGAATGAGATGTCAACCCGTTGAACAAGAATTTGAGGGCTTAAAGTCACAACTTTGGCCAAATCACATTCCTTGATACCAATCTCCTCAATCAAGTATCTTACAGTGGGTTTCAAGGAATTCTCAACATTATAAGAGAAGATAGAAGGAGCAGCAGTGATTACTTGCCCTATCTTGGAATCAGGGATACCCAAATCCACCAGAAAAGCTACATGGGACTTCAAATTGCTGTTCACCGTATACTCAAGTATTTGGGGTTGCCTTAACAATATCTTCTTGATGTCTTTATGTTTGACTCCAACATCTAACAGGTATTGCAACCTCTCCTTTGCAGAATAAACATTTATATAAAAAGCATTTGCATGCCTCTTGTACATCTGAATAAGGTCTGGCTCCCTCATCCCCAAGGTGCTGAGGTAATCGAGAAGAGGAATCCACCTATTATCCAGTCTAAATTCCTCAGACAGCTGCGAGTATTTCTTCTTTGAGCCTTTATTTCCACCCAACTGCAATGAAAGGGAATAGGAAGGCTCTTCAATCCAAAGAGAAGAAATACATCCTCAAATTGACACTTCAAAAGAGGATAAAGCCTACCTTCCCTTTGCCATCTGCTTTTGCCCCCACAATAATGGGTTTTTTCGGGTTCCTAGAAAACAAGATCACATGGCAATCAGACTCATGGAAAAAACTTATTATAAAAAGCTTTCAGATCATACCTGATCTCAATTGTGTTGCAGCCAGCAATTTAGATCTCTGTTGACCCCTATTTAAGTTTGCTGGTTCCGCAAATTCATCCTCCTGAAGGATATCCAGGGAAATAATCAAATTGGAGATTTATGCAACTCCATATGTAAATTTCTGTTCTTTCAAATAATTTCTAACCAAGTACAAGAACCCTATCACTTTACAAACAACTGAAAGTCATTGATGGATAATTTGCAGCTTTGGATTACAGAGAACTGAAGTAAAGGTCTTACTAAACTTTCTTTTTCTTTTGTTCTGTAGTATGTAGTGAGCGCAGCTTCAAGATTTAGTTTCAATGAAACCATTTTCCTCACTTAAAATTGTTTTGTGCATAAACAGGGCAAAGCCTCCCATACAAAGACACCATAACCCCCAATGTGGGTCCCGCTTTAGTCCCCACAGGTAAGCAACCTTACCCCCACAAGCATTCCTCGCAGAGAGATTAATTCCTAATGGAAAAGCCTCCCGTGTACCCCAAAAATCAAGGCTATATATAAAAAAATGGCTTTCAAGATTATAGGGAAAATGTAAGAGTTGCTTGTCATGTGGAGATAGTGCGCTCTTCGTGCCCCCTCGGATGTTTCAAGTGGTTTTAGAACTATTCTACTATAAAGCCACTATGCTAATTAAAATTGTTTAGGGAGATTTTCAAATGTCTTAGGATGTTTAAGAGGTAGAGTGGTTAGACCGTTAAAGCATCTCAAGACACGAAAACGAAGCACCGTTTTTGGTTTTTTTTTTTTTTAAAGTAAACATTAGGTAGTTGTCTAACAGTGAAGCCGCGGTCCTTTTAGCTTTAAGGACCCGTTAAGGACCTGTTAACTCTAAGAAGAAGCTCTAAGATAGTTGTAAGGTTAGTTGTAAGAAACTATATGCAATTGTAAGCTAAAGCTAAAATGAATAGGGCCGTATCTTCTTATTGACCCCTTAGAAGTCTTAAAACATTTTAGGATATTTAGGACCATGATTGACTATTGAAAGCATATGCACTACTACCATAATGACTTCTTTTCAATGTCTTGTAATCACACTTCAAAATTAATAGTATGATGCCAGTCAAGCTTAGTTTAAAAAAGCATGCCGTCTTAAAACATTTTAGGATATTTAGGACCACGATTGACTATTGAAAGCATATGCACTACTACCATAATGACTTCGTTTCAGTGTCTTGTAATCACACTTCAAAATTAATAGTACGATGCCAGTCAAGCTTAGTTTAAAAAAGCATGCCGTCTTAAAACATTTTAGGATATTTAGGACCATGATTGACTATTGAAAGCATATGCACTACTACCATAATGACTTCGTTTCAGTGTCTTGTAATCACACTTCAAAATTAATAGTACGATGCCAGTCAAGCTTAGTTTAAAAAGTGTGCCCTGGGCTCACAAAAGCCTGAAGCCCACCCCCTTGTGCCTTGCAAGAGGGGTGGGCTTCAGTTTGCGCCTCAACCAGCGGACAGTTGCGCGTCCTATGCCTCCTCTCGTGCCTCGGAGGGCTTTTTTCTGGTTTTTGCTATTTTCCTGTCTCTCCCTCCCCCTTCCTCTTTCTTTTGTCTTTGTCTTTGTTAGACTGTCATTCAGTGGGTTAGTTGCCCCTTTTTTTCAATTTGTGCTATTTTTTTCTTTTTTCTGCTTGCTTTTTTGGTGAAAATCATAGGGAATTCATTGTGTTATCACAATCTAAGACTCTTTATGGTATTTTTCGTAGTTACAATGATATCTAATTACTTATTTGATGTCATCATCTAGCATATTCAACCAAATATATTGCTTGGTAATGATTTTCAAGCACTTTTTAGTAAGTGTGCCTCGTTCCAAAAGGCCACGCCTCGGGCCCTAGGACCCTGTGCGCTTTTGTGCGTCTTGAGCTTTTTAAACTAAGTAGTCAAGCAACACCACATCAAAATTGTTTAGGGCATATTTCTTTTATAAGTATATTATTAAAAAGACAACTATGGAATGTCATCCATGTGCGAAAAGGGAAAATACAAAAAACTTTTTGGGTTTTAGATCAATGTCCAAAGTCCACACAACATTTTTGCAATACTTTTTACAACATTTTTGGTTTTTCATCCATGTCGGGCCACACAACACTTTTACAACAATTCAACACTTGACTCTTAACTATATTGAGTGCTCTCAGAGTAGCACATGAAATCTTCAAAGGAAATTACTTTGCCTTTAAACCCAATGATTTCTTTCATTCCAAGTAGTCCTCCAAATATTATAGGATGTTGTAGCAGTATCATACATAATTATAATGCTCGTAAATGGTGTTTCAGATCAATGTCCAGACTCCACAAGGTGGTCTTATTGAACCCATGGCCCTTGTTGAAATTCTTTTGAGGAATATTTAGAGCATCGTAAGAGGTTTGGCAGGCAATCTAAATGATTAATCTTGTCAAGATATCCCAAAATCAAGGCTAGAACAAGGTTTTGGGATTAAGGGAATATATCCAAGTAGTTGTAGTTTGTAAAGTTAACTACACTCCTATCCTTCAGAATGTTTGAACATGTTTTATAAATATATAGATGGCATAGAGTACTCAACATCATTATAAAGCCCATTAATGGATTTCAAATCAGACCTCAAAATCTACACGAAAGTTCCAATGAAGCCATCATGCTCAAAACAACTTAGGGACCTCTTTAGAACTTCTTAGGATATTTGGAAGGTTGAGTAGATAGATCCTCGAAGAACCACCAAAATCAAGGCTTCTACAGAGTCTTGCAGAATCTGGGAAAAATGTCAAGGAGACATCAAACAATGACTATATGCTCCATATAACCTATCAAGATATTTTTGGGTCTTTTACAGTCACTTTCAACAGTTTAGTGATTAGTTACCATTATGCATTCTATACTGCCGTAATGCCCAGTTTTTCACTGTTTTAGAATTATCCTTCAATATCTCCAATATGGTGCTACCATAATGCTAATTAAAGTTTTTTAAGGGTTGTATAAACTGTCCTTGGTCATTCTGAAGGTAGATTCGTGTACCCTCTCACTGTCTCACAACCCTCAAATGAAGGCAGTATACATAACTTTCAACATTTTTAGAAAATTGCCTAAATAGTTCTCAAAATCTTGTACTATAGGTCTATTCTGAATGGTTTAGGGTACTTTATAGGTCTATCCACCATAATGATTTTTTGTGGCATTATGGACTCACACCTCAAAATCAACAAGATTGAAGCAATAGCCATAAGTATCCAAAATTTTCTATGGCAATAATTGGAATATCATAGGAGGTTTCACATATATAGTGTCTAGAGTCTCTCAATAATCAAAATAAAGTTCACCATCTTAACTGGTGAGTACATGCTCATATCAAGCCCTCCAAATGTTTTAAGGCACAAAGACCATCTTAAATAGTGTAGAGCGCATTGTGCATGATCATAATGCCCATAAATGGGAATTCCGGGATCACCATTCAAGCGCCACAAGTAATAGGTTTACGAAATCGTAATTAAAACATGACCCTATATTCTCTAGAATATTCAAAGTATCCAAATAGGTTTACGAAGGTAGAGTTACCAACCCCCAAAATCAAGGTCAATATACATGGTTTTAGGATTCTGGTACGTCCGAGTAATTGTGAGTTAGTGACTATGTGCTCATCCTAGCCTCTGAATGTTTTCGGTTAAGACTACTTTAGATGGTTCGATGTCCATCATAAGTTGTCATAATGCATCTTCATGTGTGTTTCCATATCACATGTCTACAAGATGGTCCCAATAAAGTCATCACGCTCGTTGAAATTGTCTAGGGAGATGTTAAGAATATCTTAGGATGTGTAAAAGGTAGAGTGGTTGGCACCTCCCAAGGCCACCAAAATGAAGTTATATATACACGTTTTCAGCAATTTGAGATAATAATCCATGGTGGAGAGTGAAGACTACTATATTTCACCTATGAATCATGCCTTAAAATCAACAAGATGGTGATAAAGCCATTGCTCACATAGGCAATATCAGAATTGCTTAAGGGATGATGGTAGAATGATGAACACCTCTCAAAACCTCATATTGAAGGCTACTATAAACAGATTTCAGTGTTTTTTAACAAATGCTTGCACTGCGGCCTTTAATGACCTTAGTCTCCCATTGAACAATCAAAACGTTTTAAAGGGTATTTCAGGACCATAATTGACAGATAAGTGTATATATGACTACCATTATGCCAGGTTTCTGTCATTTGAATCACACTCCAAAATGGATAAGACTGCGCCAATGAAGTCATCTCAAATTGCTCAGGAGATAATTTCGACAGTCACAAAAGGCATTCGTTTAATGAATTAGAGTGGTGGAGCATCTTAGGACCCTAGAATGAACATATGCACTGTTCTCAGTTTTTGAAAAACGTATGAGTAACTATCAAATGGTGATCATATGCTCTTTCTAATCCTTCAAAATACCATACAATAAGACCGTTACAAATAGATTGGAATGCATCATACAAGCTAACTTCGCGTCATCAATAATACCAGCATCCCCATTGGAAGTTTAATTGTCGAATCTAAATTTTCATAGTAGTAGCATACTTTTCACCCACAGAAAGAAGCAAAGACAGCAGCTTTATTCCTATTCCTCCAAATCACCAGCTCATTTGACCCAAAAAAAAATAAAAAAAGAATCACAGCTCATTGAATTTCGGAAAAGAATCAATCATATTATACAAGCACGCAATGAACATGGAAGACAGGATAAACATCAAGTTTACAGAGGAAAAACTCACATCATCATCTAACCAAGCAATTCCATCATCGTCATCTTCATCTTCACCAACCCCATTAACAACTCTGGAATCCTCAATGCCCTCCTCCTCATCAATATCATACACAGAAAGAGCCTCCCCATATCGAGACCTCCGATTGGTCTTGAGAAGCTTAGGGTTGGAATGTGCCGACGGCGGAACCAGCCCCTTCACTTGGGTTCTCCGAGCTCCAGTCGTTCGGTCTCCGACGAATTCGGTATCACCGGGAGCAGCAGAAGCAAAGGAGGAGGATGAAGGAGAGAGAAGAAGGTGATAAGGAGGGAGAGGAGAGATGAAGGTGAAAGGGAAGAGAGGGAAAATCGACATTGGAGAGGGTAGCAGAGAAGACAAAGAGATAGAATATACGAAGAAAATGAAGGGGAAGCGGAGAGAGAGTATCTAAGAGAGGAGGGTCAGAGAATCTTGTGGTTTATCTTCATCCTCTGCTTCTTCTTCTTCTTCTTCTTCTTCTGTGACTCTCATTTTTGAGATCATCATAAATCAAGCGGATTAGGAAGACAGACAACAGTTGGCGAGGGAGATTATGCGAGACACACACACACACACAGAGAGAGAGAGAGAGAGAAGGGAATGATCGGATTAGAAAGGTTTTTTAAAAAAAAAAAACAAATTACTAATCCATATATGGTATTTAAAAAAGTTATGTAAGAATAGCTGGTAATAAAATTTCGTCCAATTGGTCACCTAAATTTATTCGATTTGAAAAAAATTATGTTCGGTTATGACTTTTTATCCAAATTTTAAATTTGGATATAAAATTTTCCTATTTATGTTGTCCAAATTTAATTTTAATCTAAATTTATACTTGTTTGAATTGTCCGATTCGAAAAAAAAATTGAATATCGGATAAAAAATTTCGTCCGATGACCAATTTTTCTAACCTAATTTTGATTCGAACAAGAATTTTTAGCAGCGCTAGTCAAAAATATTTTTTAAAAATAATCTTTAAATTTCCTAATTTTGCTAGTCTTCACGTCTAAAAAAAGTGAGGTGGTACTATACTGCTGTATGCCATATAATTATAACAGTGGAATTAACGTATAAGCAATGGAAGGATAAAGGGTTACAAAAAAAAAAAAAAAACTATTTTTTATGGTACAGTGGTAACTTTTTGAAATATTAGCAAGCTCAAAGTGTTTTATGTTATATTTGTGTTGTTGAATTGGATGTTTAAAGATATAGTAAGTGACTTAATTTTGAAACGTGTTTAAGATATCATGTTTGTACAATTTATTCATAAATGAAAAGAAGAAAATTTCGGTTATTTTGAGGGAAATTAATTTTTAGTACGCTTGACGTATGTGACATTCATTTTTAGGGTCTCACCTTTTTTACCTAATTTTAAAGTACCCTCATCGTTGGAAGCGTTGACATTAGAGAGATTAAGATTTAAAATTCCGATGAACGAACAATTTAGGCAACAAATGCCGGTTGAATTACCATTAATACCATTAAATGAATTGCAATTAAAAGCTAAAGCTCTCCTCTCCCCTTCATTTCCACCATTATTGAAGTTTGAAACTCTCCTCTCCCCTTCGTTTCCACCATTATTGAAGTTTGAAGCTCTCTTCCTTCATCTCCTTCCTCTCTCTCTCTCTCCCTCTCTCTTAACCAAGCTCCGGAATTCGCTCCAAAGGAAGAGGTGGAGACTCCTCCATTATTGCAATTCGAAAATTAGACTACGATTTTCTCCTCCATTGCCTATTTCATCACGAAGAGGCTCCAAAGGAAGAGGTGGAAAGGCCGACAATCGAAGTGACAGGAGTGAAGTTGCTGGTGGTGTGCCTCCATGGAGTTGCATCGATTCACAAAACGAAGAAGGAAGCATCAAAATATGAGAAGATGGAGACGGAGGCGGTGAATGGAGAGAGAAAAGACCATCGCATATACGCGAGATGGGTGCCGAGGCCATTGGAGGAGATAGAGGAAGAGAGGAAGGCAAGAATGCCGATTCTCCCTTTACTAGGCTGTTGAGGTTCGGGGAAGCACCTTGCTTGTACTCACCTCCTCGGATAATCAAACCGATTGATTGAATCATTTTTAACCGATTGATGATGTTGTGAAGTTGCGGATTGCCGTCCAATGCAAATTTGTGGATTTAGGTGTAGTAATATGTTCTTCTTCTTCTTCAACTCCTTTATCTTCCTCATTTTTATCTCTCCTCCTTTTGTTCCGAATTGGCTGCCTTTTCCTCGTCCGCATCCTCATCATCATCATCTTCATCTCTTCTTCTCTTGGAGAGCTTGGTTGAGAGAGAGGAGGGAGAGAGAGACCGAGGGAGACAGAGAGCTTCAAGTAAAATAAAAATTTCGGTTGCTAAACATTTAGAAAGGGTATAATCGTCTAATCACTTGTCAAATATTCACTTATCGGACGGTGAGCCCTACTTTATACAAGTTTAAACGGTGAGGATACTTTAAAATTAGCTCAAAAGGTGAGACCCTAAAAATGAATGTCACATACGTCGGGTACTAAAAATTAATTTCCCTTATTTTGAGATGTTCATTTTGTGTAGTTAAAATGATGGTATGGTTTAGGAACAACGAGTGTTTTATGTTGCATTTATGTTGTTGAATGGAATGTGTAAAGATATATTAAGTGACTTAATTTTGAAACGTCTTGAAAATAATATGTTTGTACAATTATTCTTAAATGAAAGGAAGAAAAGTTAAGCTATTTTGAGCATGTTCTTTTTGTGTAATTAAAATGGTGGTACAATGGACAAGAGTGACTTTTACATGGAAAGAGTGGTTGAGTGTGGGTTAGAGCATTAAGAGCGGAGTTTATGTAATTTCAAGGAGGAGTAGGTGGGAGTGGCTGAATGCAGGTGAGAGTGGGTGGATTTGGAAATGAGTGGACGAGTGTGAGAAGAAATAGGTGAGCGTAGACCTTTTTCTTCTTTTCTACGATAATGGTTGAGAGTAGGACTGGGTGAGTGTGGATAAACCATACCCTATCAACTTAAAAGAATAGGCCCATGTGCCCTGGTGTGTATGGGAGGAAGAGGGAATATAAGACTAAACTCGTTGCTCTAAATAGAACATTCTTATAATTTAAAAAGTTGTATTAGATAAGCATTCTGTAATGAATGTTTGTAATTGTACTTTATACCGCTCATAAGATAATTATTTTAGTGATCCTAGAGCATATATACATTAGAATAATATGAACTAAAATGAGAAGATTGGAAATGTCATTGTAATTGAAATACATGTGTAGTTGTGTACAAGAAAATAGGATTTGTAGAGCAATGGCTATCTAATGAACCCTATGTTTCATCCATAACACTTTTTTTCCCGTTTGTCTCTATATCAAATACTTCAAAAGTAATATTGCAATATCTTGGCCTTCTTTTAATTTTTATTTATGTAAGAAAAAAAACATGTAAGACTATCTCGACATAATTTAAATTTAAATTTTAGTAACAATTATTTGAGATTTTACTAACTAAATTAACTCATTAATAAATGTGCCTTGTTTTTAAATTCCTAATCCTCCAGTAGTTGGAGTGGGTAAGGCAGTCTATCAAGAATAAGACACTCCCAAATAATTTTCTTTAGTTACAGCACTTGAAATTAAGATTTTTTTTATAAAAAAAGGCGACAAATTGCTTTGTTTTTTTGTAAAGAGTTAATAAGATGAATAGAAAAATTTAGGCAACCTTTCTTATAAGGTGACAAATTACTTGAACCAACCTACATTAATACATAAACATACTTATGTGAGATTCATGATCTTTGTAGTCATTCATATAAAATACAAATATCAGCCACCTCATACAAGTATTTGCCTCATAACACTTCACTATATGTGATAAAATTGACCAGAAATTTGAACTGAATAATCCGTATAAAATTTAATCCAACAATTTAAAATAAATTTACTCAAAATGGATCTAAACCCGGAACTGATCGCACTATAAAGTCGATTATTTTGGTAAGACATTTGATTCTTCATATTTGAGTCTTAAATTGTTTTGGGTTCATGGTTAACACCCTTCCATTTCCATGCATACATCTTGTTGAAAATTAGTAGGGTTCATAATGGGCTTGGTTACTAACTTGACTATTTTTTTTTGGTAAGATATAGTTGTATTTCAGTACCATCAAGTAAAATAGTCTCAAATACAAGCCACTAGCTGGAGTACTAGCCTCACAACTAAGATAGCCAAGTCAAAATTATCTCCTTTACATGCTGCTTTTAACAAGTGTTTGCTATGAAAATCAGTCGGCTTCTGATTTCAATCTTGCATTGCTCAGACAGTTTCTGGCCTGAATGATAGCCTTTGTTAAAACATCTGAAGTTCCTCTCTTGCCAGATTTGGTAGGTGACAGTAGTCAAGCTTATACTAAGCAATTTCAGTGTCAGCTTTCCCTGATTTTGGTGATGGCTTCCTCAATATGTATTATGCTGGTAATAGTTGGCCAAACCAGGAAGTGAGCCAAGGTATTTTGGAGCAAACTCTGACAATAATGACATCTAAAGAACAAATGTTGATGATTTTCATTGTAGGCATTGCGTAACTGATAGAGGAGGGATTGTGTTGGTATTTGTAACTTAGCCAATTTGTCCAATGTCTCTCAAGGTAAATTCTCCAAAAGCATATTTAGGAATGTTGTACCTGTCCCATATGATTGTAGCCATAGGGATTTTGTTTGTTACAGTAGTGAGCCATTTATATCTACTGGTAATGTTATATTCTCCATGAGGATGAGCAGTCCACGCATTATATATGTAACTAGGAGCAACATTAATTCTAATATTCAGTATCTTCCTCCAGTGCCAAGCTGAATTTTGGGAGTGGTTTATGGTCCAGATGTTAGCCTTCTTGATGTATATACCATGAACCCATTTAACCCAAAGACATTGTTTATCTGCTATAATATACCATAGGTGTTTGGTGGCCACGGCCAGATACCACAGTTTTTATCCCCAATTCTCCAGCAGATTTAGGTCTGCAAATATTTTTCCCAGGCAATTGATGGGACTTTCTGATACTCAGTGGTTTGTCCCCACAGGAAATTTCTACATATACCGTTAATCTGTTTGATAATACCTTTTGGAAGCAAGACCAGTAGGTATGCAATGAGAATAGGACAAAATTAATCAACTAAACTCGACCAACTTAAGAAAGATGCCTAGTGGTCAAGCATTTTATTCTTTCGGTAATTTTTTTACCAGCTGCCGTAAGTTATCTATTCTCCATCTCTTGTTTGTTAGGGGGACACCAAGATATCTCACTGGGAACTCACCCCTGTAGAAACCAGTTTCTGCAAGGATTTGAGCACACGTTTTCTCATTCATGCCAGCCAAGAATGCCTGAGATTTCTGTGTGTTAGCCAGGAGTCCAGTCACATTAGAGAAGTGATGAAATGCATCCATAACTATTCTGACAGTTGGAACGTGACCTTTGCAAAAGATCATCAAGTCATCTGCAAAACACAGGTTGACTAATTTAAGAGGCTTGCATAGTGGATGAAACCTGAACTGGCTTTGTGTAGCTCTGTATCTGAGGGATCTAGACATACTCCATGACCATGACAAAGATTAAAGGGGAAATAGGGTCCCCTTGCCAAAGCCCTTTCCTTCCTTGACGACCATGACAAAGATTAAAGGGGAAATAGGGTCCCCTTGTCAAAGCCCTTTCCTTCCTTGACACTCACCACGAGTCCTACCATTAATACTCAATGAGTATGTACAAGTTGTCAGAGCAGTTAATATCCATTTGCTAACTTTAGGGGGAGCTTTGGTTTCTCCACAAGATACTTAATAAAGTCACAAGATATGGAATCATATGATTTCTTTAAGTATATCTTAAATAGACATCTAGGTGAAACCTTCTTTCTTTGGTAAAGCCTCACCAAATCCTAATATATCATGATACTATGGCCAATAAGTCTTCCTTGAGTGAATGCTGACTGGTTGTCATCAACAATACTAGGCAGTACCAGCTTTAGTCTTTCACAAAGCATCTTGGAAATACACTTATAGAGTGTATTGCAGCATGCTTAGATCTGTACACTGCTGCAGAGGAGGGGTTGGGTACTTTTAGAATAAGAGTAATCCTGGTGGTATTCCATTTTCTATGCAGGTGTCCAGTATGAAAAAAAGAAATCAAGGATAGCTTGGCAGATATCCCTCTCAATGATGGATCAGCTAGATTTGAAAAAGCACTATTTAAGCCATCTGGCCCTGGGCTCTTGTGGGTTGGAATGGAGAAAAGGACCCTTTTAACATCTTCCTTGGTAAATGGTTTGATCAGATCAATCTGTTGAGTCAGGTTGAGAGTATTGCACATAGAAATAATAACATCATCAATATATTCACAGGTAATTGCTGGAGTTCCCAACAAATTTTCATATAACTAGATAAAATATTTCACAACCAGATTATAATCCCACATCACCATTCTCCATTTGAAAAGAAGAAATTCTATTTTGTATGGTGGAGTTGTTTCAAAGTATCATAAAAATATTTCTCATTTGAATCTCCAAGATTTAACCAATCCTCTTTTGTTTTTGCACATAGAAGCTCTAAAGCCTATTCTTCCATAAATGATTCTCATCCTGAGAAGCTTTTTCCAATTTGTAAAGGTGTTGATCAGAAGGATTACCTAGCAATTGCATCTGGAAGTCCCTCAGTTGATCCTTAGATTTAGCATATTGAGCCTGGATATCCCCAAATATCTCTGTGTTCAGCTTCTTCAAGGGTCTGTGTAGTCTCTGCAATTTCCTAACAATCTGCCCCATAGATTGACCAAAGGTGGGTTTATTCGAGTTGGCTTTAACTATCTCCAAAAAACAGGTCTGTAGCCACATATCAAAGAACTTAGAAGGAATATCTCCAAAATTTTGCATCTCAAAGAATACCTAGACAATGATCTAAGGTATCATCAACCTTGAATATTACTTCAACTGTAGTAGAGTTGTCCAGCCAACACTCATTCACAAGGACTCTATCTATTCTAGAATAGAGTATGGAGCCATAGTCTTGCTTATTAGTCCAAGTGAACTTACATCCATTCCATTTGAAATCCTGAAGGCCAACGACTGAGAGGCAGTTTCAGAAGTCAGAAACCTTGTAAGGTGACAGGAGCCCTACCAATTCTGTCACCCAAGTGGAGTAGGTGGTTAAAATCACCAACTTGACTAAATTTTTGTTAACACTATAGTGTGTGCACTTCATGTGTTCGTTGACGATGTATTTGCGTACGAAGTTTAGTGGGCATACAATATACCAAACAATTTTTTTAAAAAAATAAAAGTAAAATCTATGTGTTAGACTTTTTAAATGTTACCAAAAACCTAATTATTAATCTTCTATATTTCACATTCTTTGGAGTATACATATCTAAAAATCACATCAATAGGTAACAATGAAACTTTTTCATATCATACATTATACATACATATGTGCTATTTTGACTTCTATATATAGCGTTAATGGGTCCTAACTCTAATGCAAACGCTACAATCCCCAACCCCCCAAGAAAAAAGGAAAGAAAATAAGGTAAAATCACCCAAGGTGGTCCAAAAATACCTGGTCTATTGTATTCCAAGTAGTTGCCTCCTGGCCTCTGAGCATTAGTGATTTTAGCTCTGTCTCTATCTCTCTCTTCTCCCTCAACCTGGAAAAAACCTCAATGGAGGCTCTTTCATCTCTATCCACCCCTCCATGCTTCAGGAATAATTGCCCCATCACTTTCCCAACTGCACTTAACCCAATTGTCAAATTAAGAAATACTAATTCCAGGACAAACCATTGCATCAAATTTAAAAAATTCAAAAATTTGGAGGTGAAATTGGCACTCACTGATGTTTCAGAAACGGCAACGAATCCTGAAGTCACCTGGCAAATCATCGTTGGTACTCTAGGTCTGCTCTCTCTCCCTCTTCTCTTTTTTTAGTTGGAGTAAAATCGACCATATTTAATTATTTTATGTGCACTATCTGAAATCTCAACCCGAAAAAAATTACAATAAGATAGTAGAATTCTACCCGAAACTTAAATTTATCCGACCTGGGTTGAACCTTTCATTGGCCAGATGTGGATTTGTATATATGTGGTTATTGTTAATTTCTCAAGTTGTTAACAGATGGTATATGTTGGTTGTGCAGCTGGTGTAACGCCTTTCATTGTTGCTGGCATCGAGTTCAGCAAAAGAATTGTAAGTTAATTATTCGCCTTCTCAAATAGTTGAGTGATTCATGTATATTCGATCATTAATATGTTTTGCTACTTTAAATTTATTAGTTGAGTTAGTCGACTCTTATAATTATAAAAATTTTATTATAAGTGATAACATTCAATGCACACACTGATATTGTATTGTTGATCATGTAATATAGGACATATGGATGTTTTAACAGACAAAATTAAGAGATCATGGTGAAAAATATTTTACTGAGTCGGAAAATTATCAAATGTAAAACTTCATGTGCATGTTCACTACCTTTTTAAACAACTCATGGGAGTATGTTAGTATGGGTTTTCCACTAGATGATAAACATTTGGTAGCTAAGTTTATTTTTGGTGCACTAGAACGGGCAAGCCTCTTAAACAAAACACATTACAGCTTACAAGATCATACGGGACCAGCATACATCGGATAAGGCTTCAAACAAAATTCTAGCTAGCTTAGGGGAGGGGAACTAATAAAAGAAATACAATACCTAAGCATCTGCCCTAATCAACGATTGCAGTTAATGATAAAAAAAAAAAAAAATGGGGATGAGATTTGGAAATCTCCTTGTTGGGCCAACCCTCCACCAACTTTGAATCAACCTGAACTTCCTTAATTTCCAAACTATTAGTCATATAGCTAACAATTTGGCTCCGACAGTAGTAAAATGCCCCAAATTATAGCTAAGTTTAACCAATAAAGATGGAAACGGGGCAAATAAGTAAAATTTCTGAACGGTGCAGGTGGCACAAAGGAAGTGTGAAGTGTGCAAAGGGTCAGGATTGGTTCTGAGGGACAGGAAATACTATTTCAGGTGCCCTAATTGTGGTATGTCTTCTATGGTTTATCATTCTATGTTCCACTCGTGCAAATTTATATATTATGTTTGGCATACTTATTATTATTAGTTCCTTAACCAAGTTCATTAGAAATGTTTCAAACTTGACATTTACCATAACCTTGATTGGTGGTAGCTTGTGTATTTGGATCAAATCTGGTAGAGTGAACTTTATATGACCTGGCTAATTTACTGATTTTTCTTGGCAGGAGGGTTTTTGCCATGGCAATCTTGGAGAAGATTCTTTTGGGGCTGAGCAATTAAATTAGTCATTATTTGCTGAAGAACAGGGATTCAATGCCTTCAATATGTACAAAAATATATAGATTTGATTTGATATTGTAGCACACTATACTTGTATGTATTATTAGCCACTTTTGGATGAACCCAACCCTAATGAGAATTCAGGAACAATTACATGTGTATCCTTGCCTGAAATGATCTATAATATTCTTCTTTTTTTTTTTTTTTCCTTTTTTAAAAGTTAAAACTCCACCATTTTATTATCAGAGTAACATTTTTTTAAATCAACAGATAGTAACTGTCACTTCAGGAAAATTAGTTGAAAAATCTGGTGAAAAATTGATAAAAATTAAAAATGGAGAGTAAAAAAGCATGCATTTATTTTAATCAAGCATACATTAATGAAATAAAAGTTTATAAACAAAATAAAATAAAATCCGTTGTTAACCAAATGAAAGGGGAATAAATAAGGTAATAAAAGGATGCTCAATACAAAGGAGGCCAATAGATAATCCAAAATAGGACCCTTTTTTAAATTCCAAACCAGAAATATTCTTATCCTTGCTTACAAACTGTACATAAGCTACTGTCTCACTACATTTACCCTCTGTATGGATGGAGAGCCCACTTTGATATGACACATAAACTAATAAAAATAGCTAAAAGGGCATTGATACTGCTGGTTAAATTCATCCTATTTGAGAAATTAAAAGAAAAAAAAAGAGGGCAGAGGGGGGGAATCAAGGATCAATAAAGGGGGAATTAAAATCATAGTTCATATTCTTGTTTCTTTTTTCCCATAAATATCTATGGACCCATGAGTATTCTTCCCATGTTCTGCTGGTATGAATTAGAAGAGTGATTTACAGGCGCATTTCCAATACTATGAGCTTGGCTATGGTTTTCCCTAGAACCATAAAGCACCATACCACCATTCACATAACTAGGAAAAGTCGAAAGAGGGGCTTGTTGTAGCAACAAGAGATTTGGATTGCTGAAATGGCTTTGGCCGGGGATGCGCTCAGGCTCCATTACCTGCTGCTGAACATGTACATATTCAGGAGCAGACCTAATCCCCACACCAAGATCAAGGCTTACTTGTTCACTGCCTTCATGTGACCCAATTCGGGTAGCCAGGCTCGTACTTGCTGGAGCCACTGTGTCATGGCTACTATTCCTTGCAGTAGGTACTTCGTGATTGTGTTTCCCCTCGTATGTTGTTATCACTGCTTTCGGGTCATGAGATGCCCTCTCCACATGCTTGCGAACTGGGCATCCTGGATGAGTACACTTGTAATAACTCCTGTACAAGAACAAACAAAAATGGGAGATGTTATCTGTACAAGCAAGGGGAATCAACTTCTTTATGTACATTATTTTTACTTTTGCATACATTATATTACAATTTGAGATAGATTCTAGAATCTCATATTATATTTTGGATGTCTGTAATAAAGATTGAGTCCACATCTCTCCTAAATTTAAAGAGCTATACTAAAATTTGAGGAAACCAATGAAATGTTGGGACTCCGCTAAATTGTCCAGTTGTTCTTCCTGTATATAGTAGGCTGTGAAAATTTCACCCTAAGGTCCAACAGAAATAGGCTCAGCAAAGGTTGCAATGTGAGATATGATGCAACCAATTGGAAGGGAGGGAGAGGGCGGGGCTGTCCCCTCTTGTTGTGTACGAATGCCCTCTCAGTATCATGGACACTACATTCAACCAAAGGTTGAAAACGATCTGTCATAGCTAATATAACCACTTTTCTGACCACAGCGATAAACACCAGATAATTATCTGAGCACAAATTCAGGTGCAAAAGCAAGACTTAAAGGTGGCATAGGTGGAATAACACTAACTACATAATAGAGACAGCAGGCACAATGACAACAAGGTGAACATGTTCGTTTGAGAAATAACCCCACCACCATAGATGGTCACACAGGCAAAGAAAAAGACGAGCACTGAGAATGATCATTATACAATGGTTAAAAAACTAAAACTGTGGCCCTAATCCGAGAAGCCTATGTTAAGAGTTCATGAGCTGAGATGGAAAAAGATTCCCAACCATACATGGCACGCATTGAAGGAGCGTAAAGTACTTGAATATGTTCATGTCATTTTTTTTCCAAGAAAAGGACAAAAGATCGAACCATTATCCGAGCTATCACATGGTTCACAAGGTGGACCTGTCATCATTTATAAGCTTGTAAAGAGGTTGTTCGGTTTAGGTTGGATCGGGTTAATTTCATGTTGGGTCAAATTTGGGTTGGAGTAGAGGGATTTGGGGTCTTGGTCAAGAATGTCTTTTGGTTGGTCCAATCAATTTAACTGGAAAATACAATCAACATAGGCCAGGAATATTTTGTGTTAATTCAGTTTCAGGCTGCAGCATCTCGGGTGTCAGTTCAGGTCTGTTAGGGTTATTTGAGTCTGGATAGGGTGATTCAAGTCTGGTCTGGTCAGTCATTCAGGTAACCGGGTCATGTAACAGGTGATGGGTCTAGGCTGATTTAGACAAAATTAATATGAGCATCTTGTATAGAAGGGGGAGACAGACATCTAAAGGAAAGTGCACAGAAATGGTCTGAGGAAAAAAGCAAGAGCAGAGGATCTATGGTTTTAAGTTTAACAGTGCACTTTATTACATTAAAAATGTTGAGCAAAAGCCATATGTATTTGAGCAAAACAGTCAAAAAAGTCAGATGAGGGAGGACCATTACAGAACTTACAAAGATGAGGTTCAAATTAAGTTTTTAACAGGAAAAAATTAATCTCTCCAGGCAGTGTTTAGTAGGAAGTAATTTATCATCCCTAGTCAATATTAAATGTCATTATCCACAATTATTTCCTACGCCCTAGAACCAAGGGCAGTGTCTAGGACCAGAATCATGGCATGCAGCATTCAACCACAAAAGACAAGTATGCTGAAGGATACCCAAAAAACAATTTGGGACCATAGGGTTCTTGATGAAATGCTGTCTTTTTTCACTAATCAAAATAAAAGGTATCAGAAGGCTCAGGATGTTGCTAGCCCAACCACAGCAGCAGCATCAAGCCAAAAGTCCTAAGTAGGATCAGCAAGCAATTCTCATCATCATTCTCCTTATTCAGGACATTTTCTAAAAGGACCTTGTCAACCCTCCAGCTCCCAGCCAGCATTCAACAACAAAGAAGCTGATACAACCATTAAAAAAATAACTGAAGAACGATTTCTGCATAACCCAGGAAGAGCACAAACAGTCTCCCTATCTCATAATTAAGCAGCGAAGAACACCACCTCTTGTATGGCCAGCATGTTAACAGATCCTATATGGACTAGGGTTTAGCGAATGCATCTGAAAAAGTGATTAATGCATCACAGCAGCATTGGCCTTCACTTGACTACCATAAGGGTGGTCTAGTGGTATTTGACCCACCCTTCTATCAAGGAAGTGTGTTCAAATTCCACATAGGCCAGTTAGAAGGGAGGTTATCCACCCTTTTCCCGGTTCCCTTCCAAGAACTATCCCTAAAGGGCTCCCATGAGTTATCGATCCAAACAGAAGTGAAGAAACAGGGAAGTATGCCAAGAGAGCAACATCAAAACTACCACTCAAGATATCCTCTATTATAGCATGAAACTAATGCTTAACTTGTACTGGAGCTTATGGTACAGATTATTTTCTGACTCAGCATATAAGCCAACAAGGCATACCTTGGATTGGGGTTGCCTCTCACCACCTTCTGCCCATATTTACGCCAGCGGTACCCATCATCAAGAATATCAACCTCGCTCACAGTTTGAACAACAACACGTGGTTCTCGAATAGGTTTTACCACCGAATTAAAGTCCATTTCACCACCTTCCATCCTCCTGATAACAGTTATCATAAATTCATTGCCTTGCCTATCATTACAATATTTAAGGAAAAGACCAAAAAGATCTAATACCTCCTCTTGGCAAACGGATCATCATCATCAGCATCATCAGTGATTCTATTTAGAAGACCACTTTCTCCATTATTGTCATTAGCCGCACCTGGGGGTATCTCAGGGTGCCGCCCTCATTGTTGCAGGCTGATTGGCCAAACAAGTTTGCAGGCTTGGCTGTAATACAGTAGAAGACAAAAAGAATCCAGTTAACTATCAACTGAAGAAGCAAACAAGATGTAACAGTCCCCTAGTTACCTTCTTGATCAGTAAGAAGAGGAACTCTCTCAGACTTCTCTTCAAGGGCTGACACCATAGAGCCAGCTGCAAGTCGGCGATTAGGTTGAGGTTTTGGGTGATCATGTGTACCCTTGTAGATTATCTCTGTTATCTGTCCATCAGGTGACCTCTCAAACAGTTTTTGACTTCACAATTCGGATGGGTACATTTGTAATAACTTCGTGGGTATTCACTTCCCTTGACAAGCTTCTGTCCATACTTCCTCCAATTATATCCATCATCTGATGTTCGATCAGTTATGACTTGAGATCCTGCAACTTTCTGCTCAGATTGTGGCGCCTGAGCTTCACTATTACAGTCTTCTCCTTGGTTTATTTCTTCAGAATCAACATCAGGGGATACCCCAGAACCTGGAGCAACCACCGCAGATTTGAGTTCATTTGAGACAGCAACTTCACCTTTAATGGATACAGCTGTGTCAGACGCCTGAAACAGGCACTCTGGTTGGACTTGCATAACTTGAGCAGCTTGCTGTTGGTTCATATCTGCAGAAGTAACCTTGGATGCAACAAAACAGTGTGAGTACACCTAGCAAATAAAGGCAGAGGAGTAGAGGATATGATTTGTGATATTTCCAATGCTTAATCAAGAAAAGTGATCCCCGAAAGATCAAAGATGACAAGAAAACTACTGATAAGAAAAGTGTCCATTTCAGTACTCACTAACATGACCCCAGAAGGCAGGATATAATCAAGTAATGGAACAGTACATGTCAAGTTGAATTCACGACTGATGCCAATTCATACTTACCAGATGTCCTGACATGGAAAAGCTTCCAATGGAATATGATCCTGGACCGGGTTTGAACTCAAAGCCACTTGATTTACTATCATCCAAGGTAGTGGAGTTATTTATGATAGAAGGGAATGCAGTGGAACAACCAGAAGAGTTGTTCATCATCTGAGACTTGAAAAAAGAACCAGTTGTCGGGAAGGCTCTCCCTGGAAGATATAAAGAAGTATATCAGCAGTCAGCACACCACTTAGTTTTTCTTATCCGTCATTCTCTACATGGTTATATGGAAGAAAACTGTAGGGGACTTTTAGCAGAGCATAACCAAAAGAACAAAAAAGCTATGGAAGAAAATGGAGAGAATGGAAAAGGGAGGTACTATCCCAGCTAGCCAAATACATTTATTATGATAGCTCAATGAACTTTCATTGCATATCATTATATAAGTTCAATTGCAACTAGAATGGAACATTTTTTTTCTCATCAAGACCCACCAAGCATTAACAAAAAAAAAAAAAAAAAAAGGTGATGCTCTCCCCTTCATAGCTGTGCACTGAGAAAGATAATAATTGCAAAATTGGCAACAAAAACCATGAAGGACTGTAGAACATCCAATCATAATAACAGAACAAAGAGAAATAAAAAGCCAGGGCACCAAAGGAAGAAAGAAGTAAAATATTCACTGTTGTGAAGAAACAACATTGTGATTTGAACAGAAAGAATTAAAACCAAATCAAAAGCTCAACACTTGTGAGGGCCAAAGGCAGGAGCATATTCCCAAGAACGGAACCCTTTAGCATAATAATCTACTATGGAAAAATGAAGCAATTTTGAATAGAACAATATTGTGTAAAACAAGCATCAGAATCAAACACTCCCATTTACCCATTTCAACTGCTTTTTTTCTTCCTCCTTTCCTTTTTTTTTTCCCACCCAAAACTAAGAAGATTGAAAAAACAAAAGCACATGAAACAAAGAACTAAAGGGAGAAAATAAATGATATCCCTCCCTCTATAGTCTATACCTCTCTCCTTTTAGTACATTTCAAAATGCATTTCTTCCCAACCCTTTCCCCCTCCCTCCCTTTTTCAATTTTTACTCCCATTTTTTCCTCACTCCAAAAGTTATAAGCAACTTACATAATCAAAATTCATAGAAACCCGAAAATTTTCGTTTTCCTTTCTATTAGATATATGGTATAAAAATCTATAAAGTCTCCACAACCCACAAATCTCAGCATTTTTTAAGCTGGAACATGAGAATCTTAAACGCCATCAATTGCATGCTAAAATTCCCCACTAGAAGATGGAAACAGAATAATTGGAAAGCAACGACCAAAATTTAGCTGTTTCACATCCAGGAAAGGAAGCCCAAAAGCTTCTCTTTCCATCCCACGAATTCTTAATCAACCCAGCTCAGAAACGAGGAAATAAAGGGACAGAAAACCTAAAAAGAAATTTCTCAAAAATTGAGCTCAAATTGAAACCTTGAAGTTGGAGAGGAGGACGGGCGACTCGAGGAACGATGTAGGGCTTAGGCCGGGAGGAATCGTAAGGCAAGGAGACCTCGAGATCGGAAGCTTCGCCGGCGACATAAGCTTATACTTGGCATTAGTAGATCCGCCGTCGATGGCGGCCCTCCTCAAATCGCCGCCGTCGACGGTGGCTATCATCAAGCCAGGGGCGGAGGAGGAAGGTGGCTCGGCGGTGGTCGGAGAACCGTCCATCACCGCATTTGCCGGAGGAATTGACCGGCGACGGTAGGGAGGGAGGATGGAGGGGCAGTTTCGGGAATCGAGGGAGATGGGTCGGGAGGGGGACAGAGAAGAGAGAAAGACGGGGAGAGAGAGAGAGAGAGTGGAGACGTGAGAGTGTTGACTAGTTACAACGGATCTGAGAGAGAGAGAGAAGAGAAAGAGGCGAATCGAGCGACGTCGTTTCCGCTTTTTGGGCCCTCAATAAATGGTTTTGCTTTTTCTTTTTCTTTATTTCTTTATCGATAAAATAAGTTCCACTGTGCCCTGACAACGCGGGGACGGAGTCTTGTCCTTTTCTTTCTCACGTACTTCGGATAAATCCAAAAAGCCGCCCCCTTAGATTTTTTATTTTTATTTTTATATTTATCTATCTATTTATTTATTTATTTATTTTAGTATTATTATTATTATTGCTATTATTAGGAAGTTCATAATGATGAAGATGAATTGGAGACGTGAATCAACAATTTTATTTTATTTTTTTCATGTCAGAATGAATAGGCAATAGCCATGCCAACAACTATAATTTGTACTATAGTTCTAAAGTCGTTGAACTAAAATTCTCATATTTATCGACATTAATAAGTAAAAAAAAAAAAAAAGAAATCATATTTTGATTAGCGTTAGAGTTTTTGGGGGACAATCATGCTTCCTCCATCAAGTTTCAAGAGTAAACTTCTCTTATTTGAGAAGTGTTCTTTGAGCCTCTATGGGCCTTGGGCTCGTTCTTCCTCCACCTCTGTCTGCCGAATTCTATCGAGTACCTATAAGATAAGATTCAATAAAATAATTTATACATATTTTTTTAAAGAATATGAGTGAAAAATGAAATATAAGTAGTAGATCGTATTCTAATACAATAATTATTTTTCTAAAGTAAAGTTAATTTCTTAGATGGTTGTAAAATAAAACTTTCATGTGATAATTACAAATTAGTAACTTTTAGCCAAAAAGGATGAAAATTCTACTTTGAGAATATGAAAATTACTTGATGATTATGAGAATATTTTTCACACTTTATTTTCAATTTTTGCAAGATTTTAAATTGTCATTCTTGATTATGTATCAATAACATTTTAAAAATGTATTTTTTTCTTTCAATAATCCTTTAATTAAAGTTGAGAGACTGTTGTATACGGATAGAATTCTCCCATCAAATGTTTAGTGGGTGTTTGGACTAGATTCTAAAACTGTTTTGGATTCTAAAAGCTGAAATTAGGCCAAACACTAACTTTTAAAAAATTAAAACTATTTTTCAAAAGTGATTTTGGAAAAAAAAACTCCTTAAAAATAGAAACAACGAATAACTATTTACGTTTCTAGTTTATGGAGAAACTACTTAACAACCACCAAGAATCGCACTCTCTCTCTCTCTCCTCTCTTTTTTTCACGTTATTTACCCATTCTTTTCCTCTCTCTCTCCTCTATCTTTATCTCTCTCATCTCTCTCTTTTATTTTTTTTATCTTTATCTCTTACTCTAATAAATAAATAAATATTATCTTATATAAAAAATAATTATTATTATGTAAATTAAAAAAATCAATTATACTATAATAAATAGTGTAGACAAAACTAGACCAAATAACTTATTATTCAAAAATATTTTCATATAAATTAGGTCAAACATTTGATAACTTCTTCAAAAAACACTTTTAGAAAAACTATTTTTCATAAACAAAAACACTTTTTTATAAACCAGGCCAAACAACACCTTACTATATTTAAAAGGTTAAATTTAGTAGCTTGTTTATTAGAAAAACAAATAGAAAGCTTGTTTAGAAAAAATAAATGACAAACCACTTAAGCCTTATTACAATATTGAATTCACTAGGTGAGTATCATTACAAATAGAGCAATTTATCGGTTCGATCGTTATAAAGTTAAGACAGATTCATACAAGTAAACACTTAATATTAAAATAACAATAAACTATAAAAAAGATGACTAGAGTTGCTCTTGATCTAAAGATATAAAAGAAAGTTGAGCTTGAATGTATTTTGTAAAGTTTAGCCAATTAGATAAAGTGATTGCTCGATTTCGATTACAACAAACTAAATGAAGATAACCAAAGTCACTCTTGATGCAAAGATTCTTAAATAGAAGTTGAATATAGTATATAAAGTTTAGACAATTTTATTTTTATTTTTTTGAGTACGGAAGAAGGGCCAAGCCCCTAAAAATTTTCTAACGAATTTGGGTCAAGCGACTTCTACATTGTCTACAATAATCAAATTCATAATATTCCTAGTTGAATTTTCAAAAAATGATAATCTAAACTCATACTAAGCCCTAAATTTGCTAGTTTATCTACAACTTGATTTGCTTCGTAGCAATGAGTAATCTTGACTTCTCAATCAGTACTATTTATAAGTCATTTGCATTGTGTCGGGATTGGTGTAAATTGAGGACCCCAATCTGTGCTTTCACGAAGCATTCCAAGTAACCACAATTGAGTCCATTGTAACCGGACTTGTTTTAGTCCCAAGCTTCTTGCCAATCCGAGACCCCTCCGGGTAGCCTTGAGCTCCGTCATTACCGAAGTACACCACCCAAGATTCTCCGAGAAACCTCCAATCCACTCTCCTTTGTCCCTTCGATGACTCCACCTCTAATAGCATATCCCGGATTCCCTTTAGAAGCCCTATTTGTATTCATAATGAACCAACCCACGGGGAGATTCCCATCTTACCAATTCCTCAGTACAAAGGTTTGAAACATTAGCAATATGTCTATTTTCAGTAGTAAGTGCAGCAATTACTTCCTGAAATTTTTACACAAGGAAAACTCCCTTGTTTCTTGGTAATGTGTCATCTGTTGCAAAACACGGTGCATTACGCCATTTCCAAAGGTACCATAGTGTCAAAAGGAATCTAGTCCCCCAATTCATATAAGGTACATCCTTGTGAACATTATTGACAGTCTACTCTTTGATGGGCGTGTCTCCTATTGTAAAATCCCAACCTTTGGTACTTACAAAATTCCACAACATCACGACATTAGGACATCTACGGAAAATGTGATCTAAATCCTCCACATGATCTCCACAGATTTTGCAACTAGGGTCGTTAGTTAACCCTCTTTTTACCGGTTCAAGTTAGTCATTAGTCGATCATGGGCAAATAACCAAAGGAACATTTGGACCTATTGTGGAACTTGGGTTTTTCAAATCCAATTCCAATCCCCTACCCCTATGAACTCACAATCATTTTGAATGATGTTGAGGGCGGAATTAATTGTAAACTTACCATATGGTGTTTCATTCCAAGTAGAAGTTAATCATCCACCCCTTCTTCTCCTACTTCCATTGATGCAATTTTTAGGAGAAATTCATGAGAAAGTATATCTACAAATTTGTTCCAATTCCATTAATGGTCGCAACCCCAATATTCGTTCACTATGATGTTGATATCAGCGACTAGAATTGGTGCTATGCCCTCCGAATCAATGGTTTCTTGTCAACCCAACTATCTAACCGAGAATCTGGTTTTTCGGCCACACCGATAAACAAATCCCCTCTTTTAGCATGGTGAAATTTTCGGAGATACCCTTTCAAGCATTTGAGAGGGCGCGGTGGTTATGTAGGGTTAAAAGATCACCTCCGTTACAGTACTTATATTTCAATACATGGGCCCAAACCGTTTTAGGCTCATTGACTAGCCTCCAGCCCAATTTCATAAGTTGGGCATTATTCAATTGCCTTATAGCTTTTAAGCCTAAGCCACCCCCTTTTTCTTCGGCCTTGTAACAACATCCCATGAAAGAAGATGAACTTTTTCTCACTTGTTGTTCCGCCCCAAAGGAATCTACGTACTTTCCGGTCAATATCATCACGGATCGTTCTTAGGAGTCCGACCGTTTGCATTGTGTATGTCTGGAATGACACTAATTGTGCTTTGGATGAGAGTAGCTCTTCCAGCAAAAGATAGACATTTTGATTTCCATCCTCGCTAATCTTTTATCAACTCTCTGTTTCACTTCCTAAAACATGGCTTTGGTGACCCTTTCGAGTATACCTAGATATTTGCCCGATCCTCCTATTTTGTCATGCCTAGAGTTTCACGATTTTGTTCTCGATCTCCACATCAGTATTAGGAGAGAATAAGATACTAGATTTAGTTGTGCTCACATTTTGCCCTAAAGCTTCATAGAAAAGGCTGAGACATCTTCTAATCATGCGAGCTCGTTCCACCGTGGCTTTTGCAAAAGTATTACATCATCGGCAAAGAGAAGACTTGAAATCTTCGGTCCCCTTCGACTAGTAGGAAATGGTTTCCAATTTCCCAACTAGTTGGGCGAACGCTATTTGTTGGTCCACTATTCCACAGGATACTCATTGAGCACAATGTAACACATGACATCATAATCTCAACCAGGTGATGTGGGAGGCCCATCTCCATTAAAGTCTCTCAAATAATGGACCACCTGAGTCTGTCATATGCTTTCTCGAGATTAAGTTTAATGGTCATCCATCCCCTTGCCCTAACTTTTCTCCTCATGGAGTGAACAATCTCTTGCATAACAATAATGTTATCACCGATTTTCCTTTTGGGCAAAATACTAGCTTGGATAGGAGAAATAAGCTTAGGGAGTATTTCTTTGAGCTAGGTTGATGATGCTTTTTGTTACCAACTTGTAAATCACATTGCATAAACCAATAGATCTAAACTAAGTAACGAATTGTGAGTTGCTAACTTTGGGGACGAGCATTAGGAAAGTCTTATTGATACCATCCGGTAAGTCTTGACCATGGAGTATATGGAGAACAGATGTTATTAACATAATTGCCTACAAGCTTCTAGTATTTCGATAGAAAAACGCTTGGAATTCATTGGGTCTTGGGGCTTTAAATGGGGACATACTCTTCGGTGCTCCAACTATTTCCAACATGTCAAACGGTTTTGCTAGTTTCGTAAAGGAGGAATCATCAATTATAGGAAATTGGCACTGATAGTAAAATGTTACGTCCTCGTGACGGATTTGGATCATAGAAAAGGTTGGCAAAATACCCTACTACCATGTGTTTGATCCGGGTAGGATCAAATTCCCATCGATTATCTTCTAATTGCAATGCCTCAATTCTATTAAACCTTTGCCTAATAATTGTACTCGTATGAAAGTATCCGGCGTTGAGATCTCCATCTCTAATGGCCTTCATGCGAGATTTTGGAACCATAAAATCTCAATCTGATGAAGAACTTCATTTAGCTCCTTTTTAAGTCTATCTTCCAACTTGAGGAGATGGTAGCGATTACTTTCGTCGGTTTGAATTGGATGTCCTCCAACCTAGCCTAAAGGTTCCTTTTTTTCTAATTGTTCATTGAGACAAATCCGAAGTTAGTGATCTCGGAGCTGGTATCGGAGGTGTATTGGTTCTCCACTTACTGTTTACAAACTCCTCAAACTAGATATGAGTTGTCTAAGCCACTTAAAAGTGAAACGGTTTACTAGTTGTGGGCTGATTCAAGAAACCCTTAGTATTGATTAAGATAGGTGAATGGTCCGAGTAGCTTTAAGTGATGTGTCCGAATCCCCCTTCTTGAAATCTAGTACGCCATTGTATGTTGCATAGAGCTCTATCCAATCTCGCACATTTTTTAGTGTCCGGTTGATTGCCACGACACCAAGTAAACTTAGGTCCCGAAAGCCCACATCAATTAGACCATTATTCTCTATCCAATGTTTGAATTTAGTACATCTCTTGGCCATATCCGAGTTTCCATGATGTCTTTCTTCCAAGCTAATTGTTTCATTAAAATCTTTAGCAATTAGCCAAGGTGAATTTACCGTGCCAAGCAAACTCTGTTATCTAGTGCCACAACACCTCTCGTAACTACGGATGTGGATTAGCATAAACAGCCGTGGAGAGCCAAGGTGATGTTCCGGAGGATTTGATTTCAGTTGTAATAAATTGGTCTTGCATTCGTAAAATATCAACATCTAACTCCTCAAGTTTCCAAAATAACCATATTCCACCTTGGAATCCAGAGAGCTTCGACTCGGCGTATTTACCGAAATTGATCTGCTTTCACACATTATATGCCTTTTCCCACTAATATGTGTTTCCATTAGGACTAACAACTTGGGTCGATGCATACAGATGAGTTCTTTCAGGATAGTTCGAAAATTAGCACTTCGGCACCTCGAACATTCCAAACTAGCAACTTAGTCTCATTAGAGCAATTCGACTTTGATTAGAATTCATAATAGAAACTATGTTTTGATCCATTAATAAAGATAGGATAATGAGAGAGCTAACTGGTAGCATAAGCTAAGCACTCGGAAGAAATCCCATGGACATCACCTTCCGTATCTTCATTAATAGCCATATGTTATCTTCCCTGGTAGTAGAACCACCAACAACGGATCTATGGGCCCCAAGATCACCTACATTAGGTGGATCATTAGGAGGGGAACTTATTCAGCCCAAATTCGAGTTCCTGCCACTTCCTTCAACATGACCTTTTCCTAGGCCCAAAGGAGTTGGGCAAAGAGGGGGTTGAGAGTGTAAGGAAAGTGACCGATTAGATCTTGGGCTGAGTTAGGGCTAAATCGAATTAAGGGTTCCTTGATGCATTAGGAGCCGAGGTTGATGACTCCCCAAATATGAAAGCCTATTGGGGTTGCTATTGTTGGCTTTTTGGGTTGGTCTTGAAGAGTGCTTATGGGATGTGGCCCTTTCATGAACTCTAGGGTTATCCGTGATAGGAGTTGGATTATTTTCCTTATCCTCAATTATGGCAACATTATCCTCTTTTCTTTGCATCCTTATTTTAAGACTATCTTCCTCCAAGATTTCCCTATTATTTGGTTGCTTTTCCAAAATCTCCGATGAAGTTTCCTTACTCATCAAGGGTTCTTCTTCAACCGAATCATTAAGATCAATATTAGATAAGGCTCTACATCTTGATCCGAGATCTTTATCCGGATTCTCCGCCGAGTGCACAACTTGTCTTTACGTAGCTTCGGTTTCCAATCTCGGTACGACGGTAGTAGTCCCTGTTTGACCGGGTTGACCGCTGGGTCATTTCAAATTTCTCCTGTGGAATTTCCTTGTGGGCTGATTTTTCATTCAAACAATGTCCGCCATTAGCGGGTAATCTTGACGTGTATCTTCTCACGCGTTTTTTCACTAACATCCAGCTTCCATAAGCTTCGTTTTTCTTCGGATCTGGAAAATTTTCTCCCATTATTGTGCATACCACTGGGTCATTTCGAATTTCTCCTGCAGAATTTCCTTGTGGGCGGTTTTTCATTCAAATGATGTTCACCATTAATAGGTTGTCTTGACGTCCTTCTTCTCACAGCTTTTTCACTAACATCCAGCTTCCACAAGCTTTGTTTTCCGATCCGGAAGATTCTCTCCCATTAGTGTGCATACCTTCGAGCATGAGGGGCCTCCGGTAGATCAATTTCCAGTTGATTAGTAGGGCATAAGTCTTCTTTGTACCCTTGTTTTCCACAATGGAAGCGAGATCATACAAAGGCCTTCATATTGGATTCGCCATATTAGTCCATTTAGTCGAAATTTGGATAGTAATGGTTTGGTTATGTCCACTTCCACACTCAAGCAAGTGTATTGTCCCCGTTCCACATTCACGAGTGGTGTTGTCAACACGAACGACTCTTCCAATCTTGTTTCCAATTTTGTAAACAAGGAAGTTTTTGTTGAAATATTCCACACTCAACTTAGGTATTCTAACCCGGGCCATAAGCTTAGTAATTTTTTCATCTTCCGGTATGAAGTTTGGAACTCATTCCCTAATTACAAGGTAATTATTTCCAATCTTCCAAGTTCCTCCCGTCATAACATGTTCATAGTCATCCATATTTGTAAATTTAGTGACATGGTAGTCATATCCAATGTCAATTAAGGAGAAATCTCCTTTGAGGGCCCATTTCCTGGTGAGACCTTTTTTCGATTGCATATAGCCAATCCCTTTGTCAAACATCTTAATTATTAATGCATTCCGCTAGGGTTACGTTAATATCTTCTTTTCAGTTCGCTGTCAATAGGATCGTTGGATAGTTCGGGTCATCAAATTCCGGCGGTTCATCATCTTTTGAGATGTAATAAAGATAATTGGAACCCTACACAAGGTTATCTCGCATTTCAAAATTCAGATTTAGATTATTCTTTTAGAGTGTGTCACGATATGATGTCCTTCCTTCCCCTCATCCATTTGTATTGAGTAATTGTGTCTCCATTACTCTTGGTGATCCCAGCTCCATGTCTCCCTCTTCGTCTTCATCTATAGTCATTGAATAATGGTTGTTATTCCCTAAAGATCGCTTCATCTTCTTGGTAGATCGATTGAGTTAGTCTGTCTCTTCCACAAAACGGTCTCTCTCGGTGTCACTCATCTCAATTCGAGTCATCTCATTTAGACAATTCTATAACATCACTACTTGTTCTCAATCTATGAAAACTAGATAAGGGTGATTGGAATTGCTCTTCCTCTCAAAATATACTAAATTATAAACTTGAACGTAGTTTTAACTATAGATAATTTGAGTGTATGATTACTTGATTTTGATTTATAATGCACAAGATGAAAATAGCCACAGACCTTCGTGTAGAGACGTAAAAGATGGTGATTTGTAGATTTGGCCGTCGTTGATTAATAGTTGGAGCCTGGAGGTGACCTATAGTCTAAACTTTTATGTAATATTTGATCGGATGTAATTAACTTTGTGATTCAAATAAGTTTATAGTTGTATTTTTATTATCTTATTTAATTATTTGAGAGTATTATAATAATAAAAAAAACTACTACCTCGTAATCATAATTGCCAAAAACCATTGTAATATTACATTATAAAATTAATTGTATTACATTACATATAGAGTTTGCGGAAGGCAAAAGCATGAGAATGGGACTTTCTAACCAGAGATTGAGTGAGCCTTGTGCCTAATCCCTCACTTAATGGTTAACCTTTATTTGTTTTAATGAGAGATAATCACTAATTGCAGCATCGTCTTTTAATAAATGACACTTTTTAATTTATCAACCATTAGTTTCATTTGATATATGATTAGAGGGTCAACTTTGAATAATCTAGGTTATGACATTGTGGTTGGAAAAATATCAAATGAAAATATTATTTTCAATGTGTCATCATAGATTTAGTTCAGGTCGAGTTACTCGGATGGTGCTATAATAGGCTAGTATATATGGATTCAGAGCAAATTGAGTTGGGTTAGTTAATGATTTAGTGTATGTTTCAATAAACTCTTGCACTCTTGTATTTGGGAGTTGTCTTGGGGTTTATAGTAGTTAAACCAAGTTTTTTCGAAATTATATAAAAATCATCATCTATTTTTATTTTCTATTCGTTTTTTTCCCTATTTGAAGTCATTATTGTTATTATATAACTTATTATTATTATTATTATTATTATTATTATTATTATTATTATTATTATTATTATTATTATTATTATTGTTGTTGTTGTTGATGATGATGTTATTGTTATTATTATTTATGTTCGTTTTCTTTCTTTTACGTTAATCGTTTCTATTTATTTCTACTTAATTTCTATTTGTTTATGCTTATATATGTTATTTCTTTTCATTTTATCCACAATTTCGAACAGATTTGAATAGTTGGCATGTAAGTAGGTATGTGTTTTATGTTACGGGTGGGATGGATAATGTCATGACATATATAGTTTGGCAGATGCATATCTTCACGCTTGTGGTCCATTGAGTTTGGCACATGAAAGGCTTTACCAATTGGGAGTAGGATCCTTGTATTTTATACAAGAGTACAAAGCATATAAAATTACAAATGTATCATTTCTAACTTCTAGATAATCTATTTGTTATCGAAAAATTATACTGCACTATGAGACTACTTGCATATTTGTATTACCTTGTTATTACATTACAACTAACTAAATATTTTAAGAATATTGGGGCTAATCAAGTCATTTGTATATCACTCGAGTTAAATATCTGCGATAATATTATATCTCGTTTGGTATATAAGATAAGAATTGATAATGAAAATAAAATACATTTTTAGGGATGAAAATTGATTTACGAATTTTCATCCATCCCTTATTTGATATGTGGGAGTTGAAAAGGGGAACAACTAAGTTGTTGATCTCATAATATATATGAGAGTAGCCTAGGGGTAAAGTTAGAGTTTGTTTCGAAAGAAAGTCAGGAATTAAATTGAATAATAAATTTAACACTATTTTACCTAATTTGTAACACCACATGTCCGAAAAATAACTTGTATTGTAGGGTAAACCAAAGAGGGAGATAGACAAGAGGAAAAGGCACCAACCGAACAGTTGTCAAAGGTGCCAGGGGGCAAATTAAGCCAAAATTGTGTTCATAATGATAATCATGGGAGTGGGACCTACAAGTAATGAGAAAGTTATAGGCCCAATTCGTCAATGACAAATGATTCCATCCATTTTCCAGATTTTGATGGATTCTGTCATTTTCAGCAAGTCTCCAAGAAACATTCTAAGTACCCTCCAATGTAACTCTGGGCCAATCATACTAACTACTTTGCATTTCCTCTGCATTATTAAAAATAACCTTAATCATTTATTGTAACTCAAAATTGGGTATAATGAGCATCATTTTTTGTAGCTAATTAAGTATTTTTCGAGTATTTTGCAAACAAACTGTTTATTTTTATTGTTAGTTATTTGTTATTTACATTAATTGTTTACATAGAAAAATATTTGGCAAAAATATTCCTGAATAAAATTATTAACCGAATATTAGAGATAATATTCTAGGTTTAGTGCTTTTTATCAAATTTCAAATTTAATGCTTTGTATACAATGATCCAAGGTTGATGCTCATGGGACACTAAGTTTCCTTTTTCTAACCCTCTGCTCTAACCAACCTATTTTTCCTTCCCCTGCCATTTCATTGCACGTGGCCCGGGACTTTATGGAGTTTAGTCCAACAACATTTCTCGATCCATTTTCACTGAGCAAGCAATCAAAATCCACATAAAAATCAGAATTATTGCTAGTTCATCTATGACTCTTCTAAAACTTAAACTCTTAAAATAGAATAGGTAAGGATCAAATAAAATAATGTATGCACTTAATTTTTTTTTTTTTTTTTTTGGTGTTAAGTCCCACGTGCTTTATATATATCTCTACTTAAATTACAATTACATCATTGAAGAATATGCTTTATAAAGTTTTTATTTCAACCTACATATAAATCGTACCTGGTCAAATTTTAAAAAAATCAAATCTAGACAAAGTTACTTTTCATTAGTAAGAAAACACAAAAAGAGATGGAACAATACAATCTTATCCCAAAAAGAGGAAAGAACCTCTTGGTCTCACCACAACAAAGATAAAAGAGACACATGCAACTAAAATGACCGTAATTGTTTGTGTAGTAGGATGAGGGCGAAAACACCATTGAATCCACATGAACAAGGTACAACACACGATGATGCCATAGGAAGACAAGAACATAGAAATATTAATGATATTAGACTATGCCAAATTGTTTTCTTTAAGCTGTCTCCAAACGTAGCTTCACAGTAAAACTACCTTGCATGCTTACTTGATTCCATTCTTTTCATTGAAACAAGTGCTAGCTATGGTGTCTAAAATAAATGTATGCATCCCTTTTTAAAGAGAAATGTTAGAATTAAAATATATAGAATATGCATCGCTTGCAACATTTGTATCAAATGCTGAAAGGACTAAAAATGATTAATTCCTGAGAAGATGGACAGGGGGCAGAAAAGAGGAACACACACACACGCACACGCACAAAAATAAGATCAAAATTTAACTAACGCGTCAGGTAGGGGTCGAACCTACGACCTTCTGCTTAGGAAACAGACGCTCTATCCACTGAGCTACAGACGCTTTGTAATCAACGGATTCAACCATTTATTATATAGCTACCTTCACGTATGAGTCGATAGCTTAGACCAATGTCCATTAGACCTGACAATTAAATTATTTGAGTCGGTTTCAGGTTGAGTTACTTCAAGTTACTAAGATTCAATTGAGTTTGATTATTGATATAAGATTAGTTGATGTTTGGCTTAAAATAAACTTGATTTTCAAATAAAACATTTTGAAAGAAAATATTTACGTTGGATTTATAATTTCAGTTCAAGTTATCTTGACTTAACTTTTTAAGTGTTGAATCAGGTCACTTTTTAAGTCTACCAGATAAGATTAATTGGCTTAAATTACCTGTTTTAAAATAAATTTAATCTAATTTATTCTACTAAATTAGGTTATATTTAAATCCAAAATTTTTGTCATGCTATAGAACTCCGTATTTGTATTTAGTTAGGTTTAGCTGTTTTCTTTTATATAAAGAATATTTTGTGATAATATAATATCATAACCAATGATTGTCATTACATAAGAATTATTTTGTGTCACCATTGCGCAATTCTAACACCCCCTGCAACTAGAGAGAGAGAGAGAGGCATTTAGCCACCACTGACCACCACAATGAATTGTGAATTCTCCTCTTGACTTGAGAAAAGCTAAATCTTGAGGGTTATACATCCCCATTACCCCTGTCTACTAAATAGTCAAAAGTAATTACATAGTAAGTTACATTTCATCCTAGTAATATTATATGACATTCATTGCACGTATTGTACACTGCACACTACCACTACCACTACCAGTTACGTGAAGCCAAATACAAATTCTAACAACTAAATCAACCAAATCAACATCTCATGCAACGTTGTACGTGAATCAAGCTTTCTCCCATTATCCCCCTCCCCTTCAGTTCAGTCCAGTATAGACACCAACAGAAATCCAAATTTCAGCCATTAAACCTAATTCAAGCTCCGGAAAAATAAAAAATAAAAATCAAGATAAAAAGGCTGAACTAGCCCAACATAAGAATGCCCATGTAGACTAACTGTTAAAAAATTTCCTCAACTGGTAAAACAAATGCTAAACGAAACAAGTTTAACCCACATACACTAAAAAATAAATCTGCTATCTCAATTAAAAAAAAAAAAAGATTATTCTGGAAAGAGGGGGAGAGAGAACGAAGAGGAGAATATACACAAACCCAACCCTATGACTAATATCCCCTAATTCTACCTACTAAGATTCCAATGCCTCTCATAAATATACACACTACAAAATATGCCTTAGTTATCCATTTAACCATTTGGTGAAAACACCGCCCAAACTATAGACCACATTGCCAGGGAATGCAATGGAGGCTGCCACCATCTTATGTTCATCGCCGGTCTTTTCCTGTTGTGGGTGGTGGTTTCCCTTTCTTCTGGACTCTGCTATCATACTGAATCCGATCCGCATACATAGGTAAGCGAATGATCTCATTTATCTCAGTCAGCAATACATCCTCTGTTATATTGTCCTTTATGCTCCTCATCACCTGAAGAAGAATAAATGGAAAGATGTAACTTGGATATACCAGAACAAAAGCAGCTTAAAAAATAATTCCCTCTAGGGTGAATAATAATCCAGCTAGTTGGTGACTTTTATTTGGAGGTTAGCATCTGTTTGGATGATGAGCAGGGAAGGGTAGGGGAGAGTAAATATTCCCCTTCACTCTTGTTTGGGAGTAAAATTAGGAGGGTAAGGAGGAGTTGAGAGGAGTAACTTTTACTCTCCTCGACTCTCCATTTCCTTGCTCCTGTATTTGGTGAGTAACGAGTAAGGAGACATTTTACACATTTACCCCATAAACCCACATAATGTATTTCAATCTATCTAGTGAAGGCATATAAGTCAATCCTTTCTTTACTCTTATTTACGCTCATATTCTTCCAAACAAGGGTAAGTAAGTCATTACTCTTCTTACACTCCAAAACAAGCGTAAACTACTCTTATTTACTCTCCCTTACTCTTACTCCCCCTTACTCTTATTTACTCTCACTATTCTAACTTCCCTCCCAAACGGACCCAAAAAGATTACCCTAAATTATTTATTAGCCACTCATACCTTATTCCTAGGACGAGATGGTTTCAGTGTTTCACCCAGAATTTGGAAAATAGAAATACACAAAAATATAGCAAACCAACCAACGTGCATCACTTCTCATCCTAAACTGTCATAGCCATGCCAGACATGAATCTGACATTAAACTTTTTCAACATAGGTTAAAAAGATGCAAAAATCTCTAAAAACACCAAAATTCAGTACTAGGACAGGAACACATTCATATCGAACGCATGTATGCAAGCATAATAACCTAGGCTTCTGCGGCAGAGCTTAGATTAAGACCTTGTTCGGTAAAATGAGTTGTTTGAATAGCGGATAGTTATTTGTGTAGCTGATAGCCGTCAAATTTTAGCCGTTAGCAGATAGTTGTTGAATAAATGTGTTTGGTAAATTTAGTGGTTGAGTTAGCTGATTATTGTAAATTGACGTAAAAGGATATAGATAATTTGCCAAATATAAATTAATCAAGGGATTTTTTTGTCAAAAAAATGAAGCGCTACTTTTAAATGTGAAAAGCTACTAGAAACGCTAATTGAAACGCTATAATCTGCCTGAAACGCTACTTGAAACACTAACTTACTGATCGCTAATATTTGGTTGATTAGTGTTTTGACTTGGTCAAAACGCTAAAAGCTACTCCAAACGCTATTGCCGAATAAGGCCTTAGATTTGATTGTTTCTAAATGCTACCTGTGGATCTATATACATTGCATGATTGCAGGGTAAACATTACACCTACAAGCTCTAGCAATATGATGAGCCACCAATCTTCCCTTGCAGACTCCCTATGGCTATGTTTGATTCTGAAATCAACCCTCCTCCCAACCACCCTAAAAAAATACCAACGAAAAAAACACAAAAAATAAAATAAAAAAGGATGAGTGAAAGCATTAAGACCCATGGGCTACTGTAAAGCATGTTAGCCTAGCCTGGAAAGCAACCACGTCAACTCAAAAACCTTTCCGATCCAGCCGCTTCATTGCAGAATGGCCGCATTTTGAATCCATGGTCAACACCAACAAACTCTTGCACGGAATACACATCACCGAGCTTCCAATGCAGATACCCTAAATTTACTCCTGGGAGCCAACCTCCTCACGCACCCCGAAAGGATGAAGGTGACCCTATCCAGGTGCTTGCCCCCAATCTATAGAGACCATTAACATCTTAAATCTGGTAAGACCCGTTCGAACTACCCCCTCCCCAAAACAAAAAAAAAAACAAGGGGGTTTTCAAAGAATCAAAGCTGTACCTTTCTGTAGGTGTTGAATTCATTTGGAGTAGACTTATCAGTACGAACTCTCATTAAGATCCATGCATTTTCCTCAGAATCAAAAGAGCACTCAATGATCTTACCAGAGTATGAAGTAGGATCTGAGCCATCTGCAAGTGTTCAAATTTGCGAAGGTATTAGATACATAAAGAAGGATCTCACAGATGCAGACTAGCAGAGGAAAAATTACCGAAGAATAATGGTGTTATCAACAGCTGTATAAACAATAAATAAATCATAAACTAAAGAGTTCATTTATGAAGTATTTCTAGGAATATAAGTTAGAAGAACCATACATGATGCACATCACTCATTTCTTTCACTACTTTCTCTCATATCTAATTAACTAGTTTCTAAATTCTATAATAGTGAGCCTAATTGGGGGAGGGGGCATTATCTAAACTAGGGATTTCCATGTGCAATAAAATTGTCCTATAATTATGGAATTAGGCTTTTATTTAAATAAACACTTAAAAAAATACTAATTCTACAACATCCATTCATCAATGTATTTTTCAGAATTACAAATAAAAAAGTGCGCATTGCATCACATGTGTGTGCCTTGTCCCTCAACGTACTTCACACCTTTTAAAACTAAGGCGCTACTCAGAAATACAGCCTCTTTAGTCTTATACACAATTACGTTGCTATTCCTAGCACTTCTTATCCTTTAACTTTTACCATCATGAATTCATCTCATTCATTCTGCACAAATAAAAGCACAGTACATTACGCAAGGCTCCCTCTTCCTTTCAGGGGCCTTGGACAAAAAACAAATTGTATGGTCCGTAAGAATGAACTCTCCCCACCCCACCACTGCTGGAAGACTCATGAAGACAGGATCAAAAGATAGCTGATTATCCTCCTCTCCCCTCCCCTCATATTCATAACACAATCTAGTGATTTATAATTCTATTGATTACTTTCTGATGATGGTGATAATGAAAACGGAGGTAATGAGAAAAATTGGAAAATGATTGATATTGTTTCCTCCAGCAACAGTCAAACTGTGTTCCATCACCTCCTCAGTCACCCTCAACACCTGAATACAGTATCATGTAGATACTACAAATAAAGTACAGAACGATTTGAAGAAATCAATAGAAATAGCCAGACCTGACCTCACAAAACCCCCTCCCTTCCCCGCCCAGAAGAAAACTGAGTAATCATGTCGCACATCATCAGAAAGAAGCCTACTGAGTTAACTGGGTGATCCAGAATACAACAGGACAAAATTGAAAATGCTTTCAAATGCATAAACACCATCAGCTGAGCTACTTTAATAAACTAGAACCCTGAAAAAGTATGGCTCATAGAAGAATCATGCAAATATACAAAAGCAAGGAATCTACAATTATTCGCAAGTTGCAACGCATCAGTTCATAAATGCATAGAAAAGACTGAAAGAGAAAAGTATTGACCTCGCCCGAGTACAACTCTACTTGAATCCAACAATCGCTTCTTTCCTCGTTCATGCAAATAAAGCAGTTCAGACCCGTCTTCTCCTATCTGCCAGGAAAATTAATAAAGCATCTGTAAAAGGCAATCGTCTCACTAAAAATATTAAACACAGAAACCCAGAGACTAAGAGCTAAGGGAACTACCTCAAAGAGAAAATCAACTGAATTCATCTCAGGGTACTTCCACTTCAGAAGACCTTCATGCGTGCGAGGAACGTAGGGATCATCCCAACCCTGGTTGAGTGCAACAATACAGTTAACCCATTAGTAGCATACAACTAGCCAGATTTTATGCTAAATAAATGTTTCGCTGATGCACTGGTAGAAGCTAGAGACTACATAGTAGCAATTCAACGACCCAACAGAATATAATAATATATATTTGCAATGAGTTTTTTTTTTTTTGGGCAATTCTACACTAATCCATTCAAGCTTTTACACACTCTCTAGTGACCTCGTATTCCCAGAAATGAAGCACATGGTCCACTGTGCGATACTGTTTAGCATGGATAAAAACCAAAGAACAAAAAAGGAAGCAAACTACAAACAGGTTAAGGGAGCAATTAAATTCAGACCCTCCATGCTCTTAACTACTGCACGCCCTTCTTGAGTTCAGTGCACAAAGGTAAGAGGAATGTTTCAGAATTGATGGGCTAATAAATAGACCTATAATACCTTCAATTCTAATACTAGAAGGTCTCAAACAATTATCCTTTCCCCATCACATATATTTCCCCATCACTGTTATTCAGATGTTACCAATTTTATTATTTTAACTTTTTTTAAAAAGAGATCTGCTCATGATCCAGTACTTGACCATCATAATTTGCCTTGCATTAGGAGGTCGAGGCTGAGAAGAGCTTTGGAAAGGGTAGCTGAGGTGATAATATTATAAGCTCCTGGGAACATGTGATCTCATTTGACACACACCAAGTGTGTTTATAGTGCTGGCAAAAATCCCTATGACCCGATTGTCCAAATTTGTCCAACCCGGAAAAAACCGAGTTAGGTCACAAATTTTTTGTCCAGATATTACATTCCAACAATTGGTCATGTCCGAATTGAAACTTGGCTAGGGTTCGGGTTGTCGAATTTTGTGACTAATTCAGGTTCAGACACATTTATACCATCAGAAAATCAGGTTCGAACGTTCAGATTTCAATATGATTCAGTCTAAAATCTACAAAATTTTCAATAAAAATTCAGACATCGAAAACTTGGATTTGCGTTTGGTCACATACATAATTTCAGTCCAACTTCCAAATCCCAAATTGGACATTCAGACATTCGGTATCAGGTCGGTCAAGGTGTCTGAATATGGAATTCGGATAGGGTCGGGTAGGGTGTTTTTGTTTGAATGTCCGAACCCAAATTTTTACCCGCGCTAATTTGTTATATTGACTATTCTAACATATTTTTGCCGATGGGGCTAATGAGAGAAAGTGTTCCCAGGAGAAGGATAGGTTTTGGTAAGTGAGACAATGCTCCTATGAACTTTCATAAGATGGAGTAAAAAGGCAAAGGCTGTCTGCAGAAAGAAGCTAAAAAATCAAATGGACACTCCTTTTCTTGCTCTCCCTACAGAAACCACATACCGCCTTTTTAGGATAATCAATTGACATCTTAAACATGACTTGAATTGACAAGTAGCAACCAGTTTCTCATGACTAAAAAAATAATGGCAGCTACTAGGAATCAAAATTTCAGATACAAATGAACTTAATAGAACTTTAATTTCCAGCACAACTAAGATATATAATCCACATCAGAAAATATTTGAAAAGGATGACGGGAAGTCAAATCTCCATCCTACAATGGTATATAGTTCAAGGAGGATTAAAGAAGCCGAGCCAGAAATATCTAGCAGGCAGATAATTAGAAGTCAACTATCCTACACTAGTATACCACAGAGTCACTCCTCAAACTCATTCTTAACAAAGACTATCACTGGGACAATGAGGTGCAGGAAAACTTCCAGCAACAATGGAGCGCAAAATATTTACATTTGAATAGCAGTGCAACTAGGATATATAAGCCCTCATAAGTAAACTATGAATATCAAATAATTTAAAAATCAGCTTTCCCATAGCAGCATAGCATAATTATAAGCCAATATAACATCTAAATCAAAATTATCAATCACATCATTAGGATCAGCAAGTGCAAGGACACTTGTTTCTAAAGCAGGCAGGTAATAATTAAGGTTAAAAAGTTCAGTTTTCACAGTGATAATAGTATAATATGCCTCCATCTTGAATAACTGCATCACAATAGCATAAGCTTTATGAAAAAACAAGAAATAAAACAGGGATAGCATGGCCAAGACATAAAAGTAAAACAACTATTTTCATAAATGGAAGGTAGACTTCTTTTTCTTTCCATTTTATAAACGTATAGAAAAGAAAAAGGTCAAACCTTATTACAATTACACAAACCATAAGCAATTAAAAGTACCTGAAAAATAAGACCATCAGCTTCATGTGAAAGTTTGGGTATGAATTCCTTCAAAAGCTTTCCAACAGTAGACAGCAGCCAAAAATCCTTCCTCCTAACCTGCGAAACATTTAAGCAGGTATCATTATCTGTGGAAGAGGTGAAAAGGAGGAGAATAGAAACAAAACAAAGAATGCCCAACACGTGGCATGATCATCCGATGGGTGGCAGTGGCAAACCAATACCGAGCAACCTCGCCCTAATGCCATGTTAAACGGGACCTTAAATCACTGACTGATGTACACAAGCCCATGAGATTCTATCCCAAAACCAATTGGCAATAGGAGTAACTCACAAGCTCATATACACACTCAAGGCATTTATTTCATCAATATGGGACAACACCCACTATTATAATAATGACTATGTGATAAGAACACGTACTCTAAATGGTTCTAGATCATATCTGTAAGGAGGGTTCGAATGTGAGTCCATTAACCGACGTTCATGATTCCTTGGTTCCACAACCTCTTTCTCAATCATCTTCCACCGTTCATAAAAGGGCCGCTGCAAAGCATACACTCATCAGTACCATGGAATTGACCTTGAAAGCCACAATATGATCAGTACATAGTCTACTCAGCATTCAAGCTTTACCCTATCAAAGTATAAAACATAATTCTTTTGATGTGAAGTATAAAACATAATTGACAACTAAAGAACTAGTCGATCATGACAGTACAGGATTAGCTTGGCTGCGTGTCAGGTAAGTTTCCCACCTAGAAAATAGAGGACCTAGATCAGTCATCACCTGTGATCAATCAAGGAAGAGATACGGTATCTAGAGGCTAAATGCAAGGATTCAAAATGTGGTTTCAGTCACAATTGCGGTTTTGGTTGTGGTAATGCAAAATTGCTTTAATGCAGCAATCACATCGCACATCGTGGGGTTCAAACACAGTTCGCTAAACTTAGAACAAACTGTTGCTCAACTAGCATAAAATTCTACATCACAAAATATGGCATGAACTGAAGCAAAAATATGACTGAACTTTCAAATAATACAAATTAAGCAATCAAGCAGCAGGATGAAATTTAGTCAATTGTTAAAGGTGCCATTTGATTCAACCTCCACAATGGATACACGATTAATTGCAATCAAGTCATAGATTAAGTATCTTCTCTCCTGCTTCTGAGGGCTAACAGTGTCGATAATCATCTCTCCATCTAGCAATGTAAACTGGTGGAACTGAACCTCACAAGAAAGCAAAATAATTATGTCAACAACAATTAAAATCCAAACCACAAAAAATATCTATTTCCATGAAATGAAATGTCCTGCTCAAGTGCTCATACTTCATTCATATTTTTGCAAGGAAACCTCATCTGGACCCTCCTAAATTTAAAATTTCTGTCAATTAGGTAACATCCTTCAGCAGCAAGGAGCAGCATATATCTAGTGCCATCAGCTTTCCATGTAGCATAGTAATAACGTTGTCTCAGCAATTGCAAGTTCTCCCTGTAACCAAGAGACACCAAGTACAATTAAGAGCCCATGGGTTTTCTTTAAATCATATCAGAGTGCAGCTATAAACTGGAAAACCATTACTCCATCATGCAGCAAATTGAGACATGAAATGTGAAACCAAGACTGCCATATGGCCAAATGGATTATTTGCAAGGGAGATGCATGAAACAGCATTAAAAATACAAAATTTACTGTCCAAAATTAAATAAATCCACCATCACAATGTAGTGATGATCATCATTGTGGAAAGTAATTGTAAACATCCTCATATGAGGCTCATTTTCTTGCTCTCTACATGACACACCCTTTAGGCCTGCCAGTAGATTAACTACTACAGGAGCACAGAAAATAGCATCAGGCTGACTTTGAATTTTCACCATCTAATTGTCTTCTATTTAAGTTAACACTTCAATCAAACTGAATGTCAAGCAGAAAATAAGGAAGAATATACATCAAGCAAAACTGACAAGGCATGATGATGCTCATCATGCAACATAAGTACATGATCCTTAGTTTAAAAAGCTCAAGGCGCACAAAAGCGCAAAGTGTCCTAGGGCGCGGACTTCGAGGCGAAGGCGCGGGCTTTTTGGAACGAGGCGCAATTGCTAAAAAATGCTTGAAAATCATTACCAAGCAATATTTTTGGTTGAATATGCTAGATGATGATATCAAATAAGTAATTAGATATAATTGTAACTACGAAAAATACCATGAAGAGTTTTAGATTGGGATAACACAATGAATTCGTTACGATTTTCACCAAAAAAGCAAGCAGAAAAGAGAAAAAAAAGGGAGCAACTAAACCACTTACTCACAGTCTAACAGACAGACAAAAGAAAGAGGAAGGGGGAGGAAGAGACAAGAAAATAGCAAAAAAAGAAAAAAGCCCTTTGAAGCGCACGAGGTGCAACTGCACGCTCGCTGAGGCGCAAACTGAGGCCTCAGAGGGCTTTTTGGAGGGGCTGTCTTCACCCCTTGCAAGGGGCAAGGGGGTGGGTTTCGGGCTTTTGTGAGCCCAAGGCGCACTTTTTAAACTAAGTCATGATCCATAAAAAATTATCAGTACGAGGGTGCTGAATCTGTTGTAGATAATGTCACTCATCTAAGAACAAATTCCATGTCATAACAAGAAGATGAATACCAATTCCTACAACTTCAGCTGGCACACTGAGTCGTACAGTTTTTCTTTATGACTTATCAACTACGTTACTCAGACTCAAGTATAGGTGTCTGATATGGATACATGTCCAAGAATTAGTCTGTGCTATTTTCAAGAAAATTTGTAGATTTGCATTGTAATTTAAAGTGTGAACTGTTGTATTTTTGCCAGAGTACCGGGGTTCGACATGGGCAAGGTAGGGTAAAATGAGAAGTTGAACATAACTTATCAGAATAACAACTTAGAAAGTGGTTGGAACAAGTTAGACCTGTCGAGAGAAACTGGATGTGAACCTGGAAATTGAGTGTGTCCCCTCACCTGCAGCAAACGCATTAAAAGATAAAAGAAAAGGCGCTGTCATGAAAAATTAGAGTAAAGAAATGTTCATACAGACACGTGAAGCTCATCAGCTAACCATTATAGAATATTCAACAGTGACTTTCAAAAAGCTTGCAACAGTACATCCGATTATAGTAATTACGAGAAATAAAGGCAAGCGAGAGGATTGCTTTCAAGGACCAATAAGATTGAGGAACTTACCTAATGGAGATGAAGTAAAAGGTAAGAAGCCTAAAATAAGAAAAATAAGGAATAGTCTTGTATTAAGGAAATTATAGTAATTTAATATTATTTTCACATGGAATATTACAGGGTATTCACAAACAAGTTTAGAGAGGATAATTAGACATTTATTTATTGGGAATGTTGTGCGGTTATCTTGTTACTTGCCAAACGAGTTGGCTTATCTTGTCCTTTTTTGTTACTCGCTAGGCTATCTTGCTATAGATAAGGGGTTATCAAGTCTTGAATTGAATGAAAATTGATTCGAATGAATATGAGCACAGAGATGTTAAAGTTCCCTCTCTTTCACTCCAAATTTCCCTTTTCCCCTCCCAATTCCTACTCCCTTTTCCTTCATGATCGTTATCATATTGGCATTAGTGCACCAAGTTAGCGGTTCCCAACCCAAACCGATTCCACTGCCAACAAACTGAGAATATTTGAGACAGAACCCAGAAAGTAGTTCAGAATTTGTAGTTTCAAGCCTTCTAATGCTCAACCTGCAACCACCATCCATCTCCATCAGCCAAAGCAACCTAGCACTCAACCAATGCCAGTCAACCACTCCATCACTGCCACCTAGCCAAAACCTACAGGAGTTACAGGTACAAAATTCACACCAACCTGAAACTCTAAACCCAACTAATCCTCATCCCACCAAAATCCACCCAAAATTGAACCTACCCTCAATTACCCACTAAATTTCACCTAAATAAAGGGAAAACACATCAATTTATTCATTATTTTGACAAACTTTCGCAAGGTTGGGAAACTGTCTCCTCGAAGCAATCTAAGTAATTAAGCCCTCAAACCTCATCATAGAGGGTCGACCTACCCTCACCGGAGGTGGAGAAAATCGGCAAGTATTGAAACTCAATTAGACGGTGCCAAAGAAGAGCAAGTACATGAAGAAACAAAGGAAAGATCAATTATTTAGTTTTGATAATTCTAACAAAGACTAGAGAAGTTGGCACACAAGCTACTGAGGATACAGTTCTACTCCAAAGATAGAAGCTCAATCTGTTGACTATATCATCCCCTCATATCTCCTGATTGTCAAAGAATTACATCTTATTGTCTCAAGGCTACTTATCATGGAGAGAATTCAAAGACTTTTTCTTGTTACTTTGTCCTATATATTGATGTTGGTTTTGTACTTTAACCCTCTCGTTTTTTCTCATTATAAATTCGAGGACGAACTTTTTCCAACCGGGGAAAAGAATGAAGATGAAGATAAAAGGAAGGAAGCCTAAAATAAGGAATATAGGGAATAATCTCGTATTTACAGAATCATTGTATGTACATAGTATTTTTATATTATTTTCATATGGGATATTACACAGTATTTTAGAAAAAAGTTCAGAAAGAAAATTATAAATTTATTTATTAGGAATATTATGTGGTTATCTTGTTACTTGGGAAGGAGTTTACTTATTTTATCCTTTTCTTGTTAGTCACTAGATTCTCTTGCTAAAGAAGAGGAGTTGAGTCTTGTTTGGATGGCCAAATGACAATTGAATTGAATGAATATTGAATTAAGTAGGAGGAGGTCACAAATTTCTCAAGCTCTGCGTTTGTTTTCATGACTTAAAACTTATCTCAATAAAGCGCACCGAGAAGATGTGCCAGCAAAGGCAAAGAATTGAGAGACAAACATTTGGGATTGCCGTCCATTTATGAACTTATAGGCCTTTTATCAAACCACTGATTTAGGATACTTCAAGTTTAGAGAAAAACATTGGCACGAACAAGAAAAGGAAAAAGGGCATGCTACCGCTAAATCTAGGAAATGGATAAATGAGCCAAAGCTCACAAATAAAGATTATAAACCCAAGGACAGTTTCAGGAAAAGCGAAAGAAATTTTGCATCTTGAAGAGTCCCTAGTTATACCTGAAAGTGTTCCCAAATTCAGAATGAAGTTCAAGATGCTGAATTTCATAACACTGACGATGAAACAAAAAAACAAGAAGTATATGAAGAACAACTAAAGATCGATGCTTGTAGTTATGCAGTAGTTAAAAAGGTTGAAACTACAGAAATCAATGAGACTCATAAGATTGAAGAGGAGATCATAGATAAGTGCAAAGCTAAGGAGTTAATCATCAACATCGCCATTCACCATTACACAAGCTTTATGTTCCCTCCAGGTTAAACCAATTGAAAGCTGCAATGAATGTTCATTCTAAGATCCTAATTCTCCTTTTCTTTAAAACTCGTCTCAAGTTTCTTTTTTCCCTAAGAAGGGGAGAATGATGCTGACAGCAAGAAAAGAAAGTAATAAATGTATGATTTTGTGGAATAAATGTATTAGGTTTAGGTGTTTTACGCTATAAATACCCCCAATTTGCTATTTTATGTTGGAGAGTTGATTGTGGAATAAATTTCAGAGTTTGGCCTTGGAGTGAATATCTATAATTATGTCTCAAACTGAAGTATTTTTGAACCCTACATCAAGTGCAGTAGGCAGTTTGGTAACCTAGATTTCAGCAGAACAAAAAATGCAACAAGTGGAATTCGATTTCAATTTGAAGCAATTGCTCACAATTCTCCAAAGGGTTGAGCTCGAATCAGGGCTAGGATTAATGGGTTAAGGTCAATTTAGCTGAATTTTGGAATTGGGAGGCTGAACTATGGAGCTAGGGTTTCAAATTAGCAGTTTTTGCAGGTTAGAGTTCAGGCTTGAATTAATTAAGGGCTTTGATTTGTTTTTGAGCTTAGGTCAACGGGCAAGGGTCGGTTTATTTGGGGAACATGAGGCTTCAAGCTCAACTTTTACCAAAAGGTCAATTGCAATTTCATGCTTTTTTTTTTTGGGGGAGGGGGCACGTACTCCTGGCGGTAACTTCAGCATTTCATAGCAGAACCTCCGCAACTGATACTCCTGTCCATCAGGTATTTTATCCCCCAATACATCATCATTGGTCATTAGTGCAACATTCTCATGTTTTTCCTGAAAAAAATTGGAGAGCGTTATAATGCATTTTAAAAGACTAAACAGAAAGCAAAATGAAAATGCCAAATCAAACTTATAGACCGTCCCACCTATGATTTACTATGGGATGGGACACTTTCACACTGATCTTTAATGAATGCGAGGGTGACTTTGATAAAAGTCACTAGTTGATGAATTGTTAGAACCCCTGAATTAAGTCACTCTAATATAACTTATTAGTCATATGAAAACCCTTAAAAGGCACCCCTAATGGAGTTTGTCTCACCACAGCTCTTATGTGAGGTGGTCTCACCGAAGAATTTGTGAATCAAGAAGGTATTGTTCTAGCCACAAAAGAATAAATTATCACAAGATGAAAGAAGCATGATTGGAGGCAAAAACAGTAAACTCATTCAAAAAGTATCTAAAACAGCCAAGTATGATCCACAAGCTCACGCACAAACTTCGACCGGTAAATGATGTATGTGCCTCCTAAGTACAACCCCCCAAACCCTAGCAACGGGGAGGGAAATGAGGATTGTTTTGTAAGCAAAGCTAAGCTTTATTTTAGCTTAACCACAAACATATTAGAAAGCATGCCCGTAGCCTGAACAATATTGGTGCTGCAACAGGAAATTATCAATTCTGGAAAATGATTTCGTACGTTGGTAGCAGCATAAAGAACTCCATCATCATCCTCCAATTGAGCTTCACCATTTAGATCAATATCAATATCATTGGACCTTTTCCAGTCTGGAGTAGAAGGGCATACGATTAAGTCAGGTTTAGTTTCATGATAAAAAGCATATAATGCATCAATGTAATCCTGTTTGTAGATCCCTGGAGGCCGAGCATCAGCAAATCTTTGAATAGCCTATCAATAACAATAGCCACGAATTGAAAACAGTTAGCTCACCAGAATGAAACCAATCAAGCAATCTTTGAGAGCAAATTGAAAACAGACCTCAGAGACTGAACTAGCTTGCTGTGTCCGCATCAGATAATGAACAATCATATAACCAGTACGGTTGTGACCATGAGTGCAATGGACGAATACGTGTTTCTTGGGCTGTCTATCACTTTGATTCATTATAAATTGATTTACCTGAAATAGTTTTGCAACTTATGTTCAGATTAATAGGGATACAAAAGTCAAATTTGGCAAATTACTGTTAACAAATAAAAGTTAAAGAGAGGAATCTGTACATACTAACACGATCATAGATTACATTATACTAACTATATCCAGAAATCCAATGAATGGCTTACTCATTCTCACTTTACAAAGTGACTAATACAGATATAAGTATGACTTGTATCATAACAATGCCTAAAGCGATTTATACGCGGAAAAGATTATATAGGTACAAAGATCACATTGTGTATACCCATACACAAAAACATATATGTAAAAGAATATGAATACAAGTATGCACACACCACACAAATAGATATGTGTGCATATATTGGTTTTTAATGAACCAAATCGCAAAGCAACCACAATAAACACTAGTATGGACCATTCGATGGAGAACAAGGTGCTCTGATACCAAACTAATAGAGAACCGGAAGTTCTGATACCAACACAGAGAATTAGATGCTCCCATACCAAGGAAAGGAAGAAGAAGAGGAAAATTAGAGAAGGGGAAAGAATCTAGAGGGAAGAAATTGGCATCTCTATGCTTAATTCAGTATTCAATATTCACTATGAAAAGATGCCATGAGTATGTCTGCTTCGTAGGCTCCACAACAGGAAAGATTTCTAGCAAGATCATAAGACGCAACCTGATAGGTTTTCTTAGATTCCAAAGATTCTGTGATGTCTGCTTCAGCACTCAGGTTCCAGAAGGGGAAAGATTTCTAAAGTATGCAGGCCATAATTCCAACTCCCCAACATTCATCATATATATACCTTGAAGCATATGAAAAACTGTTGTTGCATCTCCCTATGAACAAAATTTGACATGAACATAAAAATCAACCAAAGGCTTGTATTTTATGATCTCTTCCGCATGTCCATATGATGAGAACACTACATAAAAGGACCTTTGTTATTTGACATGATTAACGAAGAATGATGATATACAACAAACATTCTCAGTCGTCATAATCCATGTTGATATCACGGAGAACAAATAGTGGAACATACATGATTCACAAACAGGCAGCACACAACAAAAGCAGAGAACAAGACTTTTTGGTGATGCTTTTTCAGCAGCTTATTGCCATAAAAGCAAATTTTGGCATAAGCAGCACAAGACCCATTTCAAAATTCTAGAACTGTGGCACATTAAATCTACAGCACGAGATCCAATAAAATTCTACAACTAATGGTTACCAACAGTAAGTGATGGCAGCAATAGCGGCGTGCGGGACAATTAGACAACTGGATCAGGAATAGGAGAAGACGACGGAATTTAGAGAAGGAGAAAGAATTTAAAAGGAAACGAGGGAAGAAATTGGCATCTCTGTGCTTAATCAATATTCAATATTCAGTAATCGATCAATAAGAACCTAGGACATATAATCTATTTACAAGACTTAATGACTTGGAAAACAAGCTAAAGACTTAAATAATTTTATTCTAAACAGAATAGGAAACTAAATCTTATTTTAAATACTCCTAACTTTACCTGGACTATTTTAAAATACAAAAAATACAACATATTTCCAAATACAAGAATATTTGTAATATTCTCAATCTTAGTTTTCCTTCCTTTATTTCTCATCTCCATTATTTATATAGACTCTATGACTAGAAAAACAAGATAAAAAATTACCCATTTTTTTCCTAAATACAATAGGAAACCAAATCTTATAAAAACACTCTCTAAATAACCTTACCTACACACTTTTAAAATATCCTGTAACATAACCTATGAGTATTGTATAAAAGAAATTTTGGATGAGAATAATATGAACTTTAGGGATATTGACCAAAAATAAAACAATCACTTTTCTTGGCCATGAACATTACGAACTTTAACCCTATTTAACGATATCATAATAAACCGAGTTTGGACGGCTGAGACTCCCTGAAAGTTGACGTGTAAAGTGAGGCTCACAAGTGTAGGACGAAGTCAAAATATTAATCTTGGGTTTTTGAGGTTTAATAAGGGAAACTTGTTTATGTGGTCATTTAAACCTCAAAAACCCAAGGTCAATATTTTGACTCCGCCATACACGTGGCAGCCCCACTTGATATGTCAGTTCTTAGGTTGTGTTATGATATCATTAAATACGATTAAAGTTCGAAATGGTCGGGACCAAGAAAAAGATCGTATTATTTTTTGTCGATACCCAAAGTTCACATTATTCTCATCCAAAAATCCTATAAATATCAAAATGCAACATATTTCCAAACACTTGAACATTTCCTATATTCTTAATCTTAGTTTTCCTTCTTTTAGTCCTCGTCTTCATTACCATTATAATCCAGGTAAAAGCATAGATGCCATTAGAGCTCCTTCCCCTTTGTACCGTGTATCAAACAGATCCAAAACAAGGGTTAGTTTTGTATCGAAACACAAGAAATCAAATCCAAATTGAGTAAACTAGTGTTTTGTATAGGCCAACATGTTGGCAAAAGAGTATTAAGCATATAACTTGAGTCATGGTAATCATTCGATGATTAAAATTACAACATATATTTTTGTTCATTTTTTATTCGTACAAGTAAAAGGGATATAATATAATGAGGTAGGAAAAATACATTTGTTTTGAAATTTCTTCCTCATTTGTTTTCTTAATAAGATTTTGGATTTTAATATGGCGAACTTTGGATTTTTGGATTTACCCTCCAGCATCCCAACCTTTGACGCTAATATTTTTGGGTATTACCACCATCGAGTTTCAACCAATATAACTCGATGATGAAATGACCTCACAATTAAGGATGTCCATATGGCATTTTTAGTAAGGTTCGACTACTTTTTGTTTTCATTTTACATGTCTACTAAATTTGAATCAATCCCCCTCTCTCTCTTTGTCTCCTCCTCTAACCCTCTTCATCTTCTTCATCCACATTTCTCTCTCTCTCTCCTCCTAACTTCTCTTTGCCTCTCTTACGATATCTCCTTCCCCCTCTCTCTACAAAATCTCCATTATGATAATTAATAATCTTTTAAGTTTTGGTAAAAATTAAGTTAGTTAGCTCAGCTTTGTATTTATTAGCTACATACATTGAGAATCCTTTTCGGAAAACAAGTTTTCATAATTTATGAGATCTTCCCACTGGTAAATTAGCAGAGCATTAAGCCCAACGCTCGATTAATCTATCTCACATCCTTCAAACAACCACGACATTCTTGACAAATTATGATCCTTAAAACAAACTTAATCAATCTCACTTCATCGATGAAGGCATACTTGATTTTATTTTTAAAAAAAATCTCCATTTTGGATTAGAAGAATTTATGTATATGGTTGGCATCCAACAACAGAGGAGTCTCCTTTGGAATAGGAACTAAACCTATAATCTGAATTTTTCCACCATTATTAAGCTCCCGAAGTCGAGGAAGAGAGACTATGAGAAGGAGGGACCCGAGTAAACGTGGTATTGACAATGCAATTTAGGATGTTGGCGCAAGCTAGGGCTACGTTGATGCGAGAGGCGATGAGGAGGTCAAAGAAGAGGACAAAAAAGGAAGAGCGAGAGAGCGAGACGGAAGGTGGTCGATGCGCCAAACGGCGTCGTATTAGAGGATAAAAGGGTCAAACGATCAAGCGGTTAAGGAGGGCAAATACCATGGAACTCGAAGGTGGAGATGTAGGATTGGCCGGATAGGAAGGTGAAGATCTCACGAATTCGACGGAGGAGAGAGATCGAGCACATGAGGACAAGGTTGAGTTTGGAATTGAGGGAAGAGAGAGAAGAAAATAGGAGAAATCCTAGGAGGAAAGGGGTTTCAATTCGGAGGAAGTCATGGAAATTGAGCCTTATTGCTAGAAGAGAGAGAAAGAATGAGTAAAAAGAAGGGCTTATCTATAAAAACAAGCATCAACCACTACCAACTTCATTCAATTATGCAATATTGTGATTGAATCATTTAAATATAGAACACAACTCAATCAAATTTATTTCCTTATAATGGAGATGTTGGGGGAAGAGAGAGGTGGAGATCCGGAAAGAGAGGCAGAGAATTAGGAGGAGATAGAGAATGTTGTGGAGGAAGAAAATGAATTGGAATAGAGGAGGAGAGAGAAAGTGTTAATTGAGAGAGAGAGAAAGAAACTGAAGGAGAGATAATTCAATTGATAAAGAACCTTAGTTTAAAAAGCGTGCAAAAAACCCACCAAAGCACTCGCTCTTTTGTTTTAGAAGAAGGAAAAATACCTTCACTTACCTCGAGATATGAGTGTTTGAATTGTTTTAAAAGACTCTTGGGATGTTCTCATGGACCATCTTGTGTTCAGTTTGATTTTTGTTTTCATTATAGTTCTCATGTCTCTGCACTGTTATATATATATATATATCTATCCCCAAAACTTGAAAATAAACAATTCAAACTAACATCTTGAAATTATGACTTTTTCCAAAAGAGTGTAACAATAAGCCCACCTTTAGCATTCCCCTTTTAAAGGGATTGGCAGAACCCATACCCATATAATGCTCTTCCATGTTCCATCCCACGGTACCACAATCCTAGGAACTATAATGAAAACAAAACTCAAACAGAACACAATATGGTCCATGAGAACACCCCAAAATTCTCACTAATAGAAGAATGGAGTTGAATTTCACATAATATTCATATTTAGCATGCCATTTTTCAGCAGAAAATCTGAAAATACAGAGGATATTCCAATCATATCCTATAGAACTCAGTTCTTGTATTACTGGGCAATGGGAACAGCAATGATCCAAACTAGAACCTCAAACTAGAAGTCGACAAGAATGTCCATCCAAGTTGTATGCCTAAACACTGGAATAATTATCCAAAACTATCCCCATAAAACCATGCAACATCATTCCACAATCCAACACCTCTCATATGGCTCTTGCAGACAGCAGGGATAGGCAAGCTGGTACATAGTACTTCATAACTAACAGACTTTTATGAAAAGAAACATATAACACGCCTTAGTTTAAAAAGCACGCCTTCACAAAAGCCCGAAGCCCACCCCCTTGCGCCTTGCAAGTGTCAAGTCCAGCCTCTCTAAAAAGCCCTCTGAGGCGCTCTCAACGCCTCGTCCGCCTCCCAGGGCTTTTTTCTGTTGTGCCTCACAGGCCTTTTTTCTCTTGTTTTGCTATTTTTCTCTTATCTCCACCTTTGTTAGACTGAGTAAGTGGGTTACTTGCCCCTTGTTTTAAATCTATGCTATTTTTGTTCTTTTTTCTGCTTGCTTTTTTGGTGAAAATCGTAGCAAATTCATTGTGTTATCACACTCTGTGGTATTTTTCACAATTACACTGATATCTAATTACTTATTTGATGTCATCATCCAGCATAATCGACCAAAAATACTGCTTGGTAATGATTTTCAAGCATTTTTTAGTAAGTGCACCTCATAAAAAGCCCGTGCCTTCGCCTCGAACCCCGGGGCCCAAGACCTTTTGCACTTTCGTGTGCCTTGAGCTTTTCTAAACTAAGTAACACACATAGCTGCACATACACCATTTGGAACTGTCGAAATTATGCCTTTTCTAACGTCATGCCATTATTAAATCGTTTGACCATAAACTTGGTAACCATTCTCAAACTTTGCATCTATTGTAACGCTTACTGCAAGGCTGACAAGTCTTCAAATTATGGACATGTCACAAGGAATCAAACTCCACCATTTTCTGAAACGTTGAAGGGTTCAAGCATATTACAAAGGAAAAGAATCTCTAAAAGTAGAATTAGATTACGACACAAACTTCCATGTCTCAAATTCAACATAATTGCATCTCTCCACAAACATGTCAAGTGTTGAGTGTCTGCAGCAGGTGTTGAGTGTCTGCAGCAGGTGCTTTGGTGCTTGAGGTAAAAGGAAGCATTCTAGTGATGGGGGCTCCAACATCCATACAGCCATCCGGCAAATAAAGACACAGATCAAAAGCATACTTATTATTGGGATCATGGATTGTGGAAGATGCCTTTAACGAGCTAGGAAAGGTTGTCAAGTTGGAAGGTGAAGCAATTAATTTAGAAGAAAGAAAGAGTCAAAAGCAACCGATGACAAAGGGAAAAGCCAATATATGGCATGAATTGAAGGTGCTAAAGGGAAAAAGTGATACCAATTACCAGCTCTACCATATCTTTTAAGATGCGTATGAGTAGGAGGATCAGGATTACACTAAGATCCTGAAATTAGAGAATAAAAGGGTGAGGGACTAGCAGGTAACAGCGCAATTGGTAAAGTCTTTGGAAATTGTTACCAAAGACCTACATTCCAATCCAGCTCAAATCGGCCCTTGTGTCTCACTTTACACCAAAAAGAGTTAGGGACTAGCAAGTTACATTTAAAAAATTGCAGATTCTCTCAAATGAGATACACATTCAACCTCTAGTTCAGACCCCACAGCCCTATCATCAGTCTCTTTTATGAGCCCTATCATTAGTTTTGAAAGGGTGAGGGCTTGCTTCTCTTAGACAGAAAACTGCTAGCAAAACCCTAGCAGAAAAACTTGAAGACAATTGACAGGCGACGAGAGGAATGAAATTTTTCACCAGCCTTCCTTACTAGTTTATTTGTCCCACCCACCAACTGCATATGCATTTCAGAAGGCTCTTAAAGCATGAGCCTAGTGTCCTGACCTAATGCACATACTTCATGACCCTTGTCACGTACAAGCCCCTCTTGAAACTGAGGAACAATCACATTCTTGAAACCAAGGCCATGGATTATGCCACTTAGTCTGAGGCTATTGTTCTTGGCATATGTGCATTCCTCTACTTCAGAAGCTCGTCCTTATTTTTCAAATCCTGGCAACCACCAAGTATTATTTTAGCAACAGTATATAGTTCTTAAGTCTGAACACAGTCCACTAGTTGAGTTAAATTTCTCCATACTAATAAAATATACCTCTTATCTTGCTTCTCCCCCATTTCATGAGACAAAAACGAACCACGATAGCACAGCAACTGGTAATCAAGTCCCCATTAATTCGCAGCATGGTCAGCACATTTTTCTTGCCCCATATTTCTCTCTGTACAACTGGACTACTCAATCATCTCCAGTGCAGATTTTTTATTCAGATCCGTTTTAGAACAGCACTCCTAAATTGCATAAATATGTGCATATTTTCAAGGGGAAAAGGAATTTTATGGCAAATTAGATCAGATATTATGGACTCAACATGGTTCACACGCACAAGGACAAGAAAGTTTTTATTACTGTTTACATGTAAATGACCTCCACAATGTTTTCTGAAAAATTCTTGTTAGTCTCTTAGATTCAGTCTCTCTGTTTGCATAATTGCTTATAGGGGTAACACAGCCTACATCTAGATCTCCGCACACCTCTCAAAAGCAAGTTCCACTGAGCATTGTAGTTGTTACAAGTAAGCGACGATGCTCATTATGAATAACTGACAAGCCTACTTACCTCATAGACAAAAGTATTTACAGACTCATTATCAGGTACAGCATCACGCCCCTGGCATCGGATCTACAAACACAAGTAGGCATACTCAACACTTCATATTAGATAAAAGTAGCATTCACAAGAGCATGGAGGGAAAAAGAATCACCTTCAAATATTTAAGACCTTCTTTCTTAAACTCATTCGTAGAGTAATATCGATCTGTATTTGTCAAATCAACAACCATGCCAGGCTGAAAAAGCATCAACATCACATGATTAGCAATGTATATGATCATCTATATTGTGCATCAAAATCTAACATGTGAGGAAAAAAATGGCATAAAACAAGAATACATAAAAGCTTTCAGGTTGTATCGATTTAGTCTTTTACAGTATGGGTATTTGTTCCACACCAACCTAAGCTAACTCCAAATGGACTTCAGGACAACAGCCAGAACGTGGCAAGGAAGAAACATCAATAAAACCCAAACTACCAAATGATTTCACACAAAATTACAAATATGATAAACCCAGTCTAGTCTAAAAATGTGTAAAAATACATTACCTGGACTTGCCATTTTTATACTTATTTTGTGTGTGTATGTGCAATATAAATTAGATGTGAAGACATTACAGGGTTAACACATGTCCCGAGTTCCATAGAAGACATAACAGGGACTTGTCTTTATCCTTCAAACTTACTTTTCTTCTCCCATTATGTTCTTTTAGAGTTTGCTGGTTCAGCATGTGCATGCACAGGTGTGTGAATAATCACTACTCACTAAGTATTGTTCGTCGTAGTAGGGTTTCGGTTGAGATTGAGAACAGTTGTTGGATTTAACTTCTAAATGTTGGAGAATTTTCTCGATCAATTAATTTTAAATTGCATTTTACAAGCATGTCATGATGAGTCCAAAAATATGCAAAGTTTGGTATCCCTCATACTGTGCTAAGTTGAGAATTTTGACTAGTCGAACACCCATATTCCATGCCCCATCACATAGAACAGGAAATCATAAAGCTAAAAGAAATTTAAGCCCATTCAAAGAGATGTTTAAAAAAAGAAATCAAAATTGTGTAAAATACACCACTGACTCCACTTTTAACTTTTTCACCTCCTAACCCTATACGGTTGCCAAATGGCCAAAGTTTCCTCATTGTGACCATTACACGAAGAAGTTTAAATCAACCCAATACTAACATGTACAAGGTAACACCTCAAAAATAAGGGAAGAAAGTGGGAGGGTTTGGGTTGAGGAAACAAGAATATATTAAAACAACAAGGCAAGAAATTTAAGCCCCCCGAAAGAGATGTTTAAATAAAGAGATAGTTCACTGCCTCATTTAGAAGAAATCCATGTTAAAGCAAACCCTAGAATGAGACAAAGTGTATAAAAGCAGTGAGCGTTCGGACTTCAAATATCCCCACTGCTTAAAGCAATAAAGCAATAACTGCCTACTGGGCATTGGCAATTATGAACATGACCAAGGAAACATAGGGTCAAAGAGAACTAGCACCCTGAACTCAAAGTCCCCTTACACTCGAATAGATGGGTGGCAATGCATTAGGTTAGCAGTCAGGCATGTCATTAATCACATACATCCACTCGCTCCATCTGATCTACAGTTAATTGTCATTCATGAACTGACCCATCCATATATAGCCTATCATATTAATAAAAGGTGAGAAACATTCCTAAATTATTTAAGTATTATGGTACTTGCACATGACCAAGCCAAAGTAGGACCTACCATGTTGGAAATCTTCAAAATTAAATATTTTATCATCAGAAGCCGATTACAAATCATATCCTATGCAATGGTCCTGGTCAACCTACCACCAGCAATTCTTCTTCTAGTAAACTCCAAGTTGTTCTTTCCCTTGCACTGTCTTTGACAACATCTTCACAGCAATTCCTAATCAACTAAATTCTACACTTGCAGAGCTCACAAGGCAAAGATAAATAAGAGCTAAAAAGTCTTCGATTTTTCTTTGGTACAACAATGACTTTAATTGCAAACATATTTAATGAATTACTAGCAGTAATGACTAATTTTTCAAATGGGTAGGAAATAATTACAAAGGCACTTACTCCCCTCAATTCAAGATCCCAGCAAAAGGGCAGTGTTACATCTACCAACAAATAGTGAGAACACACACACACACAAAAGTAATTTACTGAGAGAAATCTCAATAATTTTATAGTACCACACTGATACCTTATTCGCATCCAAATTCTTTTATGAGGTGAGTCACAATCCAAATGAGCATACCCAATGAACCCACTCCATTCAAGCTCCTAGTACGTAGCAATTTTGAACTCATTTATCAATCTGAATTCATCATGCGCCCAGGTCAAATAGGAACGTCCAACTCATCATCATAGTTCTAAATTTAGGACAAGGGGGCACAATCCAGAATTCAGACATGTAGAGGGAATTATCATTTTACTTTTAGTAAATACAATTTTAAACTAATTGCTCTACAAACTTATCATTATGTTTAGAACTTATATTTGACAACTTCAATTAAAACCAATCCATAAAATATTAATGATAATTAATTTCTACAGTATAGAACATAAAAAGAAGAAAACAAATCCCAGAAAAAAAGTTGTTCATCGTCGAACCGATAAATACTAAAGAACCATCAAAATATAATGCATTAAAAAGCAAAAGGAACATAGATTCCTTAATATTTCTTCACCCCGCTGTTTGGAGTTCGGATACATGTCAAACGCATATCCCTCTCCCGTCAGTAGAGTGTATTATATGGCATTGTACGGTTCCCAAATGGCAAGTCCAGATGTGATAGCCTACTAATTCTGTTGTTTAAGACTGATTTGGATCATACATAGATTCCAGGTAACGCCATCAACAGTATAGGCATGATTACCAAATTGAAGTCACACAGCAGCACAAAAATCACAAAAGATAAAGAGTTGTCATATGATTTGAATTTCTTACTTTTATCCCCCTTACTCTTAGCTGATGGAACACTTGACGGAAGGAATATCGTTTTCCAGCAGGTACGAGGTCATTATACTTTTCATTGAGTGGAACTTTAGATGGTACTATGCCAGCAATTTCGTGACCCAAGTTGGGACATTCAATCCAACCTGAATACAAAAGATAAGTAGCTCACAATCAAAGAGCACATAAAAATAAAGGATACAAAATTGAAAAAAAGAAAAAGAGAAGTAAAAGAGAATTAGCAAATCCTGCAAAATTACAGTAAAGAGATAAACAGACAACTATCATGATATTTGTTTAGATGGTACTATGCCAGCAATTTCGTAACCCAAGCTGGGACATTCCACCCAACCTGAATAAAAAAGATAAGTAGCTCACAATCAAAGAGCACATAAAAATAAAGGATACAAAATTGAAAAAAAAAGGAAAAGTGAAGTAAAAGAGAATTAGCAGATCCTGCAAATTACAGTAAAGATAAACAGACGACTATCATGATATCTGTTTCTCTTTAACCACTCACTAGTTTAAAAATAAATAAATAAATAACAGAAGGATTAAGCAAGAAATGGCATAATGATAATCTATTCACAACTTCAAAAAAATCCCCCAATATTCTTGCATGCCATCCGATCATTGATTCAGTTCACAGTTTATACGCTAGCATTGCAGGGATTCAAAATATGGTTTCGGTCGCGATACGGAAAACTCACCCTAATGCATCAATCACGTTTCATATCGCGACCGTCGTGGGTTCGCTCAGCTTGAAAATCTTTCCGATGAGGCCATTTCATTACAGCGAGATTTGAATCCATGCCCTGCCTAACTTTCACTATAAGACATTCACCTGCATTTGCAGCATTACCTCTCTCAGATTAGGCTGTCAAACTGGCCAAGCATTACGAGCTTGCAGATTGGGTTGCCAATGAAGTCTTAACCCAGTTGCCACGACTATCAACCTGAGTACATAAGTCTCAAGTTTGATTCCTTTCCCCGTTATAATGCATTGAGAGCTGCCCCACCTTTGGTCCAAAAATGAGGGGCAAAAAGGTGATGGTTGGTTTACAGACTTTGCTTCAGTATTTAGCTTACCCTATCTAACCTCTATCACTTCCAACTCAGCTATGTTCCCATGCCAGCCAAAGAATATAACAAGGAACTTTACTTTCCCATATGGCAATGAGGTCTTAGCCCAGTGGCCATGACTATCATCCTAAGTACATAAGACTCAAATGTAATCCTTTCCCTCTTGTAATGTACTAATAGTAGCCCCTCTTTGGACCAAAAACGAGGGGAAAAAGGAGCTGGTTGGTTTGACTTCGCTTTAGTACATAGCCTACCCAATCTAACCTCTACTATGTTCCCATGCCACCCTGGAAATATAACAAGGATTTTTACTTTAGCAGATGGAATGTCATAAGAAACTAAGGAAAAATTACATTGCCCCCAAGCCCTCACATTTGTCTGACTGCCCGAAGGCCTGCCACTAGCAGAACATCCACCAAATTTCCCCAGCAAGGTGTGCCAATAGCCCAGATTTGGATGGGGTGCAATCATATCCATATTCATTATTCCCATCAGTAGCCACATTCAAATTTTCTTTTGTCCTTGTACTCTTTAAATATAACTTTGAGAATGCACAAGTAGCTGAAAGCTCACAAAGGGCACTTCAATTACAACAAAACAAGTGACAAGCAGATGCCTAGTCAATTTTGCAGATTAACTAATGAAGCATCTATTCACCACCCAGTCCTCCCTCTTCTTCAATAGCAAGTCAACATTTCATGGAAACTAATTATCTTTCTCTTTTCATTGATGAAAAAGATAGACTAAATGTTAATATGTTATGATCAAAAGGTTGTATGTACAGCTAGCATCCTACAAAAGAACTATTTACATCCAATATGAAAACTATCCACAATCTACAACATCAAAAGGAAGAACGGCAAAGAAGAAGTTTGGTGATATGGGCTGGTGGAGCAACAAGTCTGCATCTGCCCATGGGGTTGGCTCCTGGAAATCTATCTTTGCAGATTTGAAATGCTTCATATCCCTAGTGCATATTGAGGTAAGGAATGGCTCTATGGTGTTGTTTAATATGATGTATGGTGAGGGGATCGACCTCTTAGAGCTCAATTTCCGGATCTTTTTCGGATGGCTCATTTAAAGGACGCAACAGGGAAGGAAGTGGTTTCTTGGAATGGTAGAATACAACTTTAGTGACAAGTCCAAACGATTATGAAGAGGATAGCATCTACATTCTATTGGCTTTACATTCTAACAAGGAGGCTCTACCTCATGGAATTCATGAGATTGTTCGGCCGCATGACTCTAAGGGGTCCTTTTCCATAAGAGTTTTTGTTTAACTCGGTTTGACCTTTTAATGGCTAGGACTTCCCTACCAAGTCCATATGAAATTCTAATGCTCCACAAAGGCTTGTGTCCTTGTGTGATGGATATAGTAGGAAAGTTTTAGCAGTCCTAGTAGGTGCTCTATGTGTTTTGAGGAGAGAATCTTTGGATCATCTCCTTGTGCATTGTCGGTGGGTTTCTTTGGGTTGGCATTTATCTCTCTTTGATAGGGGTAAGTTGGTCCAACCATATAGTGTGAAAGATGTGTTGGTGGCTAGGAATAGATGATAGAAAAAGAATTTGGTACTTTTGAGTTTGGAACATGACTCCTTTGGCTATCTGGTTGGTCAATTGGAAAGAGAGAAACCAACGAATTTTTGAAGACAAAGTTATGTCATTTTAAGATTTCAAGCTCTACTTTATGAGATGATTGTATCATTGAAGTGTTGTGCTTAATGGTGATAGAAGTTTGAATTTTTTGGGTTTTATACATTGTATTGTAGATGATAGCTTGAGGACATAATTTTTTTGTACATGCCCCTTTGTACATGGGTAAAATCTCCTTGGTGTGTCATTTATACACCTCTTGATTATCAATCATAAAGAAGGGAAAAAGAAAGACAAAAGGTTCCATTACCCAAAAATAGTGTCTTGATCAGATTATCCCTATCCCTTAAACCTACCCCTTAAACTGCCAAAGTGGCATCTCCAAAATCTCAAAGGCTCTTATGTTCCTCTCATGCCAAATGCTCCAGAAAATCAAATGCATGCTAGTAGTTGAAGTAACTCTCTCAAGCTAAGAGATGATCAACATTCTTCTATTATCTTTGCTACAAAAGGAACCCTCCTAAGCCAAGCAACAGTTCTGTACAAAATTAGAAGTAACTCAAGAAACTCCCAAGCTATGCTACTCGAACTCGGGTACAGCTGGCAAACACAAGTACAAATTCGTGTGTCTGACTTGCCTTGAAACAACTTGGACCTTGTCCTACAAAGGGATACAACCTTTTTCATTATTTTTCTAATTTTTAAATCCTTTAATATTTTTTTAATTTCAAATTTACCCTAAGTTACTACAAATAATTAAAATTTTGTGTAAATACATCTGGCTCAAGTAAAGTATGTGAAAAGTTTTAAACTTTGACCTGTATAATTTCTCGAATAGCTAGCTCCACCTTGATAAAAAAGACAAGAAAAAGGCCCATATCCCACTTAATTAGGTTAGAGTTGCTCACTGTGAAAACTGAAAACGAAAAACCCTAGCCTTGTTGTCATCGCATGAGAGAGAAAGAGAGAGCAAGAGAGCGAGCGAGAGCAGCACGAGGGAGTGAACGGCAAAGACAAAGGCAGAAGAGGAGAGATGACGAAAGCCCCAAGAAGACTTGAAGGAGAGAGAAAACATCATTGACGCTTATAGAAGTGATGCTTGCCTGCATGAGAAAGTTTTCTCTAGCCATGCTCAGTGCTTTTACTCCCTTTCTTTACTCCTTTTCTCCTGCTCCTCTTCAACCTAGCCATGTCTTATGCCCATTGCCGCGTCTGAACCGTATTCTGTGTCATGTTGTGTCGACACTGAGTATGGCAAGATTATGTGCACAAGTCGTAGCATCATAGTCCCAAGCAACAAACACTGGTAACCAAAGAACTCGGCAAGTAGACAATGAACTGACAAGTGATCAAGTGATTCAAAATCCAACCATCCAGGCATCTATTCACCAAGACCTTTCCCTTCTTTTCTAAATTATAAAATTTCAAAATACTCCCGTAAGATGCCTCCTGAACAAAAAGAAATGAAATCTTCATAGAAGTCAACGACATCCATATAAGTTTCCAAGGCATTTGAACATAATAGATAAACTACGAAAAGGCACGAGCTACAAACAGTAAGACTTAAAAAGAAACCCGTTTCGGGTTAGAGATAGTACCAAGATAGGAATCCCCAAAGTAATCTCATTTCATAAGTTGACAAAACCATGTCATCATCGACAACGGCATCACATACGAAGACTCTTGACCGAGTAAAGGTGTTAGACATAAAAGGAATATCTCTATTCACTTGAAGAACATAAAGAGAAGGGAAAAGGTCTCTAATGGAGCAACTTCACTCCAACATTCATGCAAAAACAATGGAAGAATCATCGTCAACCTCAAAAGAAAAAAGGGGAAACATTCTTCCTCATCCTTCAAAACTGCACCTCCAAATGCTATGCCCATAAAAACCATTTGGTGTAAAAGGATACCATCCTCACCATATTGAATGCAACTCACCCTTCTACGCAACTCACCCTTCTACAAAGGTGGACCCTCGCATTCATAAATCTCTACGGCCACTTACCAACCATTTTATAGCACTATTTTACTATTTTACCATAGATCTTGAAAGATTGCTTCCAACACTATTTCATCTATCTCATTAATCAGCCATACTTAGCAACATTACTATTCTAATGCATTTTATTTATTATCATTTTATGGCCTTTCCTTTTAGTGTCTTCACAATTTACCAAAAAGTTTCAACCCCTTAAATCTAATATCCAAAAAATATACTTGTGAGTCCCTTGGGAACAACCTCTTTACCTCCAAGGGCAAGCCATCTAAACAAAATACACCAACAAGACTATAATTCACATCAGTTTTGAGCTCCAAGGTTAACATGTAACTTACCGGGAGGAAGTCTACTTCTCTCAACTTTCCGCTTCTTCGCTCGAGGCCCTTCATCATGCACATAGGGTCGCGTTATTCGCATTGGTCTATCATCTACATGATCTCTTCTCAATTTTTCACGCCTTTCTTCACGCTCCTAAACAAGTAAGAGTAAGATTTTGCCAATTGAGTTACAATTGAGAAAAGATCACATAGGAAAGTAAAAGACAATATCACGCATAATTTTAAAAGACAAGCACCGAGAAGATCAACATGGTTCCATCAAAGCCAGAATTTGAAATCTAAAGTCAACACAACCCTACCCCTACCAAGGAAAACCGATGGCTGCAAAACATGATGCATATTATGAAGAAATTTTTATGTGCACCCTCATGCAATCACACAAAAAATCCTACAAGTAATTGTTTCCTTATATAGAAGGATATATAAAGGCATTTAAAAAATTTGCTATTGTCCCACTACATAAGCCACGAGGATACCATTGTGCCAATTAATCTATTTACCAAGCCAGCTAATATTTTCTTTTTGTTTTTTGCATAAAAAAGATGTAATATATTAATATATAACAATCAAATGGTCGGATGCATAGCTAGTCAGCCATCATAGCACATATCTAGAATACAAACTATCCACACAATCAGCCACGTCAAAAGAGGGATAGCAAAACTGTCCATTTCCCAAAAATAGAGTCTTCATGAAGTTGTCTTTTTAAGCGGTAAAGAGGAATTTTGACACCCTCAAACACTACTTGGTTTCTTTCTCTCCAAATGTTCCAAAAATCACGAGGTAATACCATGGCCTTATTCGTCTTCACTTTCCTACCAAATAAACCCTCCCAAGCAAGAAGATGGCTCCTAATGTTATTAGAAACAACCCTAGAAATGCTAGACAACTGAAAGTAAGTCCCCAAAGGACCCTAGCAAACTAAAATGAAACAAAAAATTATCCGTTGATACAAAGTCCCCTTAGCACACAAAGCACCTATTCACAAAGATCTTTCCCCTTTCTCGTAAGCTATCATAAGTCAAAATATTCCCATGCATAGTTTCCGAAACAAAAAGATCCTGTTATAAAACAGCCGAAGAAGAAGCAGCCAAGAATTTCACTAATTGACTAGAAACAAAATAAAACAAGATCATGATACTCAAAACTATTATAGTAATGAGAGTAATTGGTACAACAGTACCCTTATGTTTGGCAACAAGATAAAGTGATCCACAAGTTTTAGAATAACTTTATACAATCCTCAGATCTGATATTGCTTATTCACCCGCCAACAATCGCTTAAAACACTTTTGGCATGACGGTATCGTCCCTGGAGAATAACATTGTCAACATAGTGTTATAAGAGTTCGTGGCCCCCATTGAAATCATTTAAATAGTCATTCCTCAAGTGATGATCAATGGATAAAAAAGAAAAATCAAATTTAAGGGTAGCAAAAAGACTATTTTCCAGAATTTCTATACCGCTTTATTCAGTGGCCAGATCTCAAGGTACCATTGTGGCAATTACTCTAGTACATAACAATAGTAAAAGATAAACACTCCCTTGGTCCTACATTGACAGTCTTATTTGGACTTGTGGTCAACAAGCCAACATTTGACTCATTAATGGCATTGTAGACATCACTCCATCAAAAGACGGTTAACGCTCATCAAACGCATGCGATAAAAATAATATCTCTACTTCAAGATTCATGTTTTGGTTTCAAAAATAAAACCAAAACATCAGTTGGAATCCTGCATAAGAAAGGATTTCAAAATTAAATATTTCTGTCTTTCCTATATTTGGGATGAAATCATGGCAACCCTTCTTACCAAGTGCAAGATCCAAAATTCAAGCTAGTACCAAAAAGGCAAAAATATGCACATTGCACAAGAAAAATACACTCCTTTAAAGACAAGCCTTATGTGAAAGACAATTCCACAAGCTCACACATGAATCATGAGAGGAAGTACAACATACCCGCCGAAGGGTTTGAATTGATGTCTCTATGTGATCTTGTTGTCTGACATTTTCCTCTAAATGTGACTCAAAGTACTCTTCATCTTCTTCAGGCAATGGTGAGGCGTTCAAGTCCATGACACTACTCACTCAACATTCGGCATGAACAAGTTACTGAATATCAACATCATTTGGAAATGAGAGTGCAAACAAAGAAATTAGAGCACTAGATGCAACATGAGAAATCACCAATCATGTTAAACAATAAAAATCAAATTCAAGCACTTTCTAAAAATCATTAAGCAACCTAAAGAACTTTTAAGTTGTATATATACTTTCTTTATCATTTTCCAAATGCACACCCTCCATGATTTGTACTTTGTCATTCCAAGTAGCTACTTCTCCATACTCATTTGAGGAACATGTTCATTATAACTTCAAACCAATGGGGTTATACGCAGAGAACTAGACAAGCCACTGGAAAGCCTTACTTGCGCCATCTTGGAATCCCAGCATATGATTTGAGCAATATATTAAAGAAATCAAAAATTGAAAGAGTAGAAAATATAAAAGTAACAAAAAATGTGCAAAAAGGAAATAAGCACTAGAGTCTCAGATCATTCTCCAAACTTCAAGTTCACAGCATTGCCTTCTAGCAGAAACTAAAATTAACTCAACAATCAATGAATTCAACAGAATAATCACAGCCTTGCTGGATATAGAATAGATACCATGAACATTCTGTTTTTTTTTTTTAGTCAAAGCAACTCGTCCAAACAGTCCTTGAAAAAAATATACATAAGTTATTTAACTGCTCCTCAGTACACTTGCACATAAATTGAATAAGAAACATGTAATAAAGTGACTTCTGTAAGCAAGCCTTTAACTTGATTTCCCCACTTTAGCTCAAATTCCAATACTTCTCTGCCAAAAATTATATCAAAAGGTTTGAGTTCCGACACTTCTCATTCCAAAATCCCAGAAAACCACAATCTTCAAACTCCAACTTAATCCATAACAATCAAGTGCAGCAATCCCCAAATCCTAGCTAGTCGACGAGTTACAAAACCAATCAAGGGACCCGCTTTCTTTAATGAATTCCATCAAAAGGACAGCCAAAAGGCGCAAAAACAAAAGAAAACTGGAAAACCCTAACCTCTGTCCTCCTATGAGGTCAGCTAATTCGTTCAATAGACACCATTTGACTTTCGCACAAGTATGAAAAACCACATAACACCAATCAATTCAAAAGGTTCTTGATTTCTCCAAGAAACGAAAACCCCAACGCCATGTATGGTGAACCAAATACCAAAAATACATACAGATGGAAACACACACACACACACACACACAGAGGGGGCGAGTGAGAGAGAGAGAGAGAGGAATTACCATTAGAGGAGAGATAAGCTGAGAGTACAAGTTCCAGAGCGATGAACCAGCAGAGAGAATCTCGCAGAGAAAAGCCCGCAGATTGGGACGAAGACTCGAAAAATTATGAATTAGGGATGAAGGAGGCGATGAAGATCTCGAAGGCTTTTTCGAATTCAAGGGAGCGAAGGAAGCGACCGCGGAGACGACTGAGTAGATCACCGGCGAGAAGCGGCCGGCGGCGGACGTCGGAGATCGGCAGATGCCACAGAGAGAGAGAGAGAGAGAGAGAGAGAGAGAAATAGTGGAACTAGAGCGAGAAATTAACCCTCCTATTTTCACATGACATGAATCGAAACGAGAGGGGAGGGAGAGCATGTCGAATAGCTAGTTGATGTATTTGTTGGCCTTTTTTTTTTTTTTTCCTCTTTCCGGTTCGTAAGATTGGGCCCTTGTTTGTTATCGGGCTTTGAGTCGAGTATGGTATAATTGGCCTCAACTCTTTTCTTTTTTTTTTTGGGGGGTGGTTTGGGGGCGGGGGCGGGGGCTCGTGTTATTATGTGACTATTAGGTTATCTTTAGCAATTTTATCCTTTTAAAAAAATCTTTAATTTTAAAAGAGTAATAACTCTTAAAAAAGTATTCTAATTTTTAAATAAAATATATAAAATTAAATTAAAAATAAAAAATTAGGATAATAGATTTTTTAAATCAATATAAGAAATAAAGTTGATGCTATTATGAGAAGACGAAACATAAGATCGTGTAAATTTTAAAAAGAAAAAGGGAGAGGATGAAGGAGAGGGTAAGGGTGAGTGTGTAAAAGAGAAAGATCTAACGAAGTAAAAGTGATGACTGGCTTGAACTCAACAAGGTTTGACTCAAGCGTGAACTGTTAAAATTAACAAAACTTCATATTGTTTTCATTTTTTCTAGTGTATCCTAACCCTTTTTCTATAAATTAAGCCCACTAGAATTTTAGTTAGAATTTATTGTTAGCTTAAAATTTCTTTAAAGAAAAATAAATAAATATTGAGTTAAGCTATGAGCCGCTTACTACTTTAAGGCCAAGCTTGAGCATGAAGCGAACACTTTTAGGTTCCATGAGGTTTCCACTAGAGCTTGAGCCCATCACATGCTTGATTGAGCTGATCCTAAGCTTAAAGTCAACTCAATTTGTATTTTTTTGTACTCGGGTAAATATGGAGAACTGGTAAAACTTAGACAACCCTTTTCACAAGGTTTACGCCTAAATTATCATTTGCCAAGATACATGAAAGAGAAGGGGAAGGGCACTCTTCCCAAACGGTTGGAGAAGTAACTGTGTGTCCATAGTGAGCCAACCGATCTGTTGCGGCATTTGCTTCCCTGTAAATATGGTTGATGTTGTAGCTATGAAAAGCGGACATCATCCGTATGATGTCTTGAATGATATAGTCGATTTCCCATGGTGTTTTATACCTTCCTCCGATGTTGTCAATGATAACTTTATTGTCACCTTCAATTGCAATATTTTCGAAGTTTGCTTTGACTACTTGTTGTATCCCAAATATGAGTGCACTCACTTCGACTACTAAAAATTGATGTGTGTCTTAACTTGGTCGCTCCCGAAAGTAGAAGATTGTCATGGTCATCTCTTAATAGAAACCCCATAGCTGCATTATTGTTTCTAAAAGAATCATCAAAATTGAGTTTAACATGTCCGTTGATTGGTTTATTCCATTTCACCAAATGAAGTCGTTTGACTCTTGTTGTCTGCCGTTGGTGTAGATCTCCGATGGAGAGCAAATTTTCCTTGATTTCCATTCTTCCATTACTTTCCTTGCTCTAATAAGTACTCTAATATGGTGAAATTCTTCTTCTTTAAAAATTACCGCATTCCTTTCCTTCCAAATGCTCCATAGAAGGAAAATGACCCGTTGTAGCTGGTCCTTTTGAGAGAGGTATGTGCCGCTCGGAGGATAATGATACCATTATTGTGGGGATTGATGAAATTTAAAGAGTGGATCCAAATGTGGCTTTTTGCAAGGGCCTATACTTGGGAGGTTCTTGAGCAGTTGAAAAAAGGTGACTCGGTTGATTCATCTTCCTGTTGGCAAATTTTGCATCTTGGGTCTAGTTGTATACCTCCGTTAGCAAGAGTCTTTTTCAAAGGTAATCCACTCAGTAAAAATTGCCAAATAAAGGTTGTGCATTTTGAACAAGGTTTGTTGCCGTTTTTGTTGTGAACAAACCATTCCCCGATAATCCCAAACAGACTCGATGTTGTTTAGTAAACATTGATAGTCGGATACTGGTAATGATTTCTATATACTCGTTTAGAAAAACTAGTCTAAGTTTTGGGATATCCCATTTATTATCCTTGATAATGAAAAAGTTGTCCTTTGTTTGTAGGTCGAGCGTTTATGGGTCAAAGCTCGTGAGTCGAAGGAGATTTTGGTGGCGGCACTGTAAATGCGTCCGTAAACGAATGTTAGATCCATCACCAACTTTCCAACGAATCTCTTTACGTAAAGTAATGTAGTTTTTAGAGAATGATTTCCAAACCCAAGAGTCCCCTTTCTTTGGGGGTCCGGAAAATAGGTCACAATGGTCTACATACGTTGCTTTCATATTTTGAACCTATAAATTATTTGGTTCTTTAATTAATTTCCATATAAGTTTACATTGGAAAGTAGTATTAACATCTTCAGCTTTTTCTTAGACCTAGTCCACCTCTCGCATTTTGGTCGGCAGATTTGATCCCATGCAATCATGGACATACCTTTTTGTCATTATTTTTCCGGAAAAATTCCTGTTCACTTTATCTAGTGAATGATTAATATGCTTTGGGAGTTTAAAACATTGCATAGTGAGGGCTGGAAGTGATTATAGATTTGATTGTATTAACACCGTTCTTCCAGACTTTTGACGAGCAATTTCCTTTCAAGAACCGAGGTTGCTATTTGCTTTGTCAAGAAGAGGTGAGAATAGCGGGATTTTCGATTTGCCATGGATAGTCGAGCAACCTAAGTATTTTCCAAGAGATTTAACGATGCGAATGTGGAAAATGGCGTAAGCTATTTCCTTGTCCCTTATGTCCGCTTCGAAGAAAAGGTCATCGATGATTTATGAAAATTAATTAGCTGACCAAAGGATGCGCAAAATTCATCCATTATCTTATTTAAATTGCAATAGGCTCGTGCTCTTGCTTTGCGAGAACAAAAGACTATCATCAGCAAAGAAAAGTGCAGGGATAAGGTCCCACTTCACATTAATTTTAATTCCAATTCCTTATTTTCCGATGGTGTCAGCACATATCGGTTTTGCTAAAAGGGCTTCCATGCGGATAAGGAAGAGATAAGGTGAGAGCGGATCACCTAGTCTTAATCCTCTTGATGGGTTGAAAAAACCATGTGGTTGGTCATTTATGAGAATAAAATAAGAAACAGAGGATATACACTTCTTTATCCAGCTATTCCACTTAGGTGGAAAACCCATACCATTAAGGCGAGTCAAATAAAAAGTCTCATTCAACTCGGTCATAAACTTTTTCCATATCTAACTTAAGGGCAACCCATGCTGTTTTGCCCTTTACTTTCCTAAATTTGTTCATAATTTCGTGAGTAAGTAATATATTGTCATGGATTTGTCTCCCGGGATAAAGGCACTTTGTAGAGGCGAGATAATGTAATTTAAACAAAGTTTAAATCTATTTGCGAGAATCTTAGCAATAATCTTATAGACTGTGTTACAAAAGCTAATTGGTCTAAAATGATTCGTAGTGACTGGGTCATCAACTTTCGGTATAAGTGTGATAAACGTGTGGTTTATTTCTTTAAGAATTCTCCCTTTCTCGTGGAAATTATTGACCATCGAAATAATATCTTGACTCATAATTTTCCAGTATTTCGAAAAAAACCCGGACCAAAACCGTCTCGGTCCTAGATCTTTAGAGGCATCCATCTAGAAGACTCGCATTTTTATTTCTTCGACGGAGAAACTCTTTGTTAGTTCCTTCCTTTGGTCATCATTTATTTTATAAATAAATGATGGTGACATCTTTATTCTATCCATATTACGCGTGAAACGACATTTATAGTTATTTACAAATTTGGTGCAAATGGAGGTCATATCTTCAATCCATATTCCGGAGCTATCTTTTAAACGGGTGATAGCCTTTCTTCGTTTTCTAGTCGTAGCACCGATATGAAAAAACTTGGAATTCTTGTCACCTTCCGTTAACCAATTATTTTTCCCCAATACCTTTGATTAAACATAAGTAACTTTTCTCTTTGCCTAATTAATCTGCAAAGCCACTAATTAAGTCTAAAGTTTTGAGGTTGGTCAATAAGTTTGGTTTCAACATACTGAATTTTTTCAGTATTCATTTCCATTTTGTTTATAAAATTTAGATTGGTTGTCTTAAGTCAACTCAATTTAATTACACTCCTATGAAGTATAATGGAGGAAAACATCAAGAAGCATACAAGGCATTAAGGCAAATTAAGAAGCACCATAAAAAACCAATAAAAACACTTGCAACTCAAATGTATTCAACCCAAAATTTGGGGGGGTAAGAGAAAAGTGTAAGTGTTGCATAATATAACACCCGAAAATGTGATTTAAGGGAAATGAAATGACTATTTATATCACTAAAGGTATACCTTCTTTTAGGGAGCCTACTCTTGAGAAGTTCATAACTAAGAGTGTGCTTCGTTTAGAGTAGTTATGGAAGGATGACCTTTTAGGAAGTTTTCTCATCCGATAGAGACCGAACATTTTCTGTCTCTCGATTAAGACCGCTCTGTCTTTTCGGTCTCTAAATACAAATTGCTACCACATTTTTAAAAACGAAATTTTTTCGGTGTCTACTCGCCCGCTAATATTAGTTAGAGACCAAAAGTTTTGGTCTCTAAACCAACGCTTTCTTGTAGTGCATGGAGTGAGTGAGTGAAGATAAAGCACATTGGAAAGGCATGTGGTGATTTGTAAGGCAAGTCATAGATCCTTAAAGTCATTCTTAGTAATTGTCTCGCAAATTAAATAAGGAACAAATGGAGAAATATAAATCTATTCATATTCTTATAAAAGACAAGGGTGTACGAAGGGTGCTAACGAGACAAGTTGGGGTCAAGGAGGACATTCTTTATCCTCATTCCTATTGCCTAAACCCCACTCTGTCTTCATCCCCATCCCCGGTTTAAGGGAGAATCGTATAGCCTTGTTCTCGTCCTAGCAAATCCCTCAACCACAAAGGTAAAATCAAGTACATATGATAGTTAGAAGGCTAAAAAGAATTCTATGAATATTTAAATGCTATAATGTATAAGAGAAAGATAAACTCAGCTTGTGATTCTTTCAACGTATTTAACCAAAGGTATAAATTAACTATTCCAAACAAATGTCTCAAAATGTTTATTATTTGGATTCTCAATTTTTATAACATTGCAAAATACTATTTCTTTTTTTTTTTTTTAATGCTCTAGTAGTACTTTGAGGGAGTACCATGGTTCATACCTTAACCTCCAAACTCAAAAAAGCCTTACTAGGCTAATGTGGTCTAAGACTTCAATCAATTGTTCAATTTATCTAGAAAGAGTTGTATACCTTTACGTCTTAATTCCCTTAAGAGATGAGCAAATTGCAATTGATATAATTAGATACTTCAAAGCTACTTGGCAAGAGGGGGATATTTTAAATGTTTTCCGCATTTTAATTGATGGATGAGGTTTCGAAGGTAACTTCTTACTCGCTATACATAAGATACCTACAATTTGTGGTAAACAAGCTACATATATAAGTAGATTATTATTATGTTCTACAAATAATATTACATCTGTCACCTTAATTGTGAAATATTGATTTTTTTATTGAGCCTTATGAGTTACATGAAGTAAGTTACTCCGAATTTGAGCTCAAAGAGTTCTATAAAAGGTTCTTGGTGCATGTTTGTGATTACGAAGTGTCCCATGCAAAAATTTAAGTGGCACAAAAAGATTCATGATAAATCTTATATGCTGAAAACCACTCTCAACAAAATACAACTTATGATCCCTTAACAAATTGATAATCGGAAAATACTTGGGGCTTATTTGTTTCAGCGTTTAAAACTAACATTTGAAGATTAGCAATTATCGAATTTACTAACATTCGACAACATTTGAAGAGCTTTTATTATCATAATTGATGACATTTTTTTATATTAATATATATTGATTGAACCACAATTAGGGTTGTGCAAAAAGATAGAACCACAAATCGGCCGAATTGAACTGTTAACCGGTTAACCGAACCGGTTAAATTTTTCGGTTGATCGAATCAATGAATCGATAGTTTTTCCGATTCGATTCCGGTTTGGGATTTTGAAAGTGACAGTTAACTTGAACCAAACCGATAAATTAAAAATTATTATAAGCTAATTTAGTGTATTCTATGAAATGTGTGATTATGTAAGGTGGTTGGTTAGGCAAGCATTGGCTGGCTGGGTTGGGTTGGGTTAAATTTTCAAAATCACTTGTTAAATTTTTTTTTTGGTTTCGATTAACCGATGAACCGAACCGAAAAATCCGGTTAATCAATTAATCCGGTTATAATTCTGATTCATATTTTCACGAATCGTTAAATCCAATTACCCAATTAAAAAATTAATTTAAATTAAACTGAATCGTAAACACCCCTAACCATAATTAGGAGTGTTTTGGGTGATGATCTTTGGCAAATATATCATTTTCTTAAGAGTAAAAATACTTGAACCATAGCTATGCGACTAACAAAAGTTAAATCACATTCTTAAACAATGACATTAATTACACAACACATTTAAGATGACAAAAGTTGAATGGTATTTGGATGGCAACAATTCCTATTTGCACATCAAAGTCTAATGGTTGTTTATAGATGACCAGGTTATATTATAGTTATTCATCCATAAATTCATCCATTGGTTGTGTTGTTAACTCCTGGATCATACAACCCAACATTGGATTTGGAGATTGCTACCATGTTTATCGATTTGGGTGAAAGTGGTATCCTTTGCCGATGCATTGGGACAAAGTTGTGTAGCTTGCAACTCAATATAATTATGTCAATTTATCATGCTCAACTCACCTGAGGCATTATGTTTTTCAATATTTTTCAAGTGTTCTTTAAGACTCCAAGTGGCCTACATTTATTGCAAGAGATATCTACAAAGAAAAAAATGATAGAAAAAAGAGATAATTAATTGTAAATCTTATCCGAAGGAAGAGAGACTTAAATTGCATATCTCATCTAAAGGAAATAACCTAAAGATTTAAAGTTTCTAACTTGTTTATCGAAAGCATTATCTGGATGCACTTAAATTCAAAGTATTCCTACTAAACATCTCTAAAATATGCAATTGTTGATCACAAGTGAGAGCTTACCCCTTCGAGTTCATCTTACTATCCAACTTTTTAAATCTTAGTTTCTCACCTTTCACCACTACAAGAATCATCTTTTACCACGGTTCAAAATGACTTTTTACTACGGTTGAAAGGCGTAGTCTAAGTAAGTGTAATAGTAGGTTCTATTAATTCTTCAGCTAAAATCTTATTAGATTTTTGTCTTGCGTAAAGGCTCAATTCGGAGTAGTGGAGCCATTCCTAAATTCATGGAGACTTGGAAGAGGATGAATTTTCCTGTAGAAGAAGTCATGCATAATACCGGGTTTGGTCCTCTCTATCTTACTTTATACCACCTTACCGATAAAAGGGAGAGGGATCCAACTAGGGCCGTTAGTGAGTGCTTTTGGGATACTACTAACACGTTTCACCTTCCTTTTCATGAGATGACAATAATGCCTTTTAATTTTGTCTGTCTTATCCGGTTTGGGCTTCTCGGGAGAGCCTCTAGCCTATGACCAGAACTTGTATAAAAATCGTGACTATCTTCGTCACCTCTTTGGCCCTATAGCCGAAAAGTTCCCCCATGAAAATTGCTTTAAGTATACTCGTTATCTTTAAGACCTTTGAGGATGTTAGGTTCCGGCCTCAACACTCTCCTCAACAACAAGTCCGGATCATGCTTGCTCTTTTCTTGAGAACGATCTTCTTTTTCAACCAAGCTGCTAAGGTTCATGTTTACTATTTTGTGAACTTAGTGGACCTTGACAAAATAAAAGAGTTCAACCGGGGTGCTCCCGCATACACTTGCCTCATTAGGGGCCTCCGCGCCGGTGTGCGGCATACGAAACCAAAGCCGGATTCAACCAATTATCTACCTTTGAATGGCTTATGGAAAATTATTGAGGTATGCTCAAGTTCTCCTTTTCTCCATATATATGGTTTTTTATCTTGTGTGGATAAAAAAATCTTACTTGATTTATAGAATGCAGCCGTGGCTGTATGAATACTTCCCACATCTTTCTCCCGGTTCAACAAATCGTCCCATATTTCTGGCCTCCGTATTGTGGGCTAAGGTCTATCTTAAATGGCTAACATTTATAGGATAGACTTCTTAAGATCAACCTGCTCCAAAATATGCTTTAGAAGAATTTTTATCATGCTTTTAGTTCTCTGCCTCTGCCCACGGTCTGTGCCACTGCCTGTGGACTTATCTGTGGTGGACTCCAACCCCGAATATTCACTATTTTCCATCAGTTTTTCTACTGCTTTTTGTTCTCACTAGCTGATTTCTTGATAAACCTTAAATGTAGGCCAACTTTCATCCATGGGTCCAACTCCAACTTCCCCAAAGTGTTATTGTGGCATGAGAATTAAGTGAAAGAAGGATCTTGTTTGAAGGTCCTTTTGGGTTTTGTTGGTAGCTTGGAGATAAGATCACTCCTCAAATTCGGGTCAACACGTGGCCTCCGTTTGTTCTGGCTGATCCACCTCTAACCATGTTCTACTTTCGGTCTCTTCATCCAAATGAGTAAGCGGTTGCTATTGTGGGGTATCCTTTTACCTCATTTATGAACTTGATCACATCCTACGCTCACCATGCGGCACGGATCATAACCCAACTAGTGAATTATAAACTTCTTCCTTATCATAGCTTGAATTTCTTGCGTGGAAATTAATCTCCATCTTTTGACAGCTCACTCCTGCGGACATGCATATCCCGAGTCTTGATGTGGATGTTACTTTTCCCGGGCTCCTTGCTTTGTAAGAATTCGGAAATCTGAGAAGAAGAATGTGTTGGGCATCCTTTCTTTAGGAATTGGCGAGGGGTAAAAGTCTTATGCTCTTTTCTTTTAGTTGTATGCTAAAAGTATTTTTCTTGCTGATACCATCGAATAAACTTTGCAAGTACGACCAGGAGCAATCTAGGACCATGTCTATCGGATTTCAATCTGCTCTTCGGGGAATCCAGAACTTCCTCATCGGGCGATCCTTCCCTAATTTCCGAGTAAGTTCTTAATTAGTGGAGTGCTAATTTTATTGAGCTTTTAGTGGTTGATAATTGCCCAATCATTCTTGTAGAGGCACCGATCTAGAGCACTACCCACTGGTACTCTCCTTGGTGTACGCGGAACACAAACACATGCATCTAATCAACAAGCACCTTCTAGTAGTAATGTTAGACAAGGTTCTTCACGGCGTTCTTCGCGACGTGCATCATAGGAGTGCTTCCGAGGCAGGACCTAGCATTTCCGGGCCTAGTGCTTCCGATGCAAGACCTAGGTTTTCTGAGGAGAGCTTAAACATCTTGCCCTCGCAGTCTGTCGACCGATCACGGAAATCCTCTTCATTTCCCTCGGTCTTTATACAGCGAGCCAACCCATGAAGTTTTTCAATCTTGGAACCATGGAGGTAACTCTTACAAAGGTTGTGTAGGTGGTCGGTTTTCCACATTTGTCTTGGAGGACTTCGGGAATTATATCTTTGATAACAACTCCGATGACGATGCTTAGACGATTCCTTGTTGCTTCCGTTGTTGATGATTAGGCAGTCCCTTGTAGGGTGTTTGTTTATTAATGTAATATTTTCTTTCTTTGTAATGAGGACTTTTATGCAATGGGATGAAATGCAAGACTCAATTCTAAGAAATGCGTTCTTTTATTTAATATGATGTGCAAAGCTTAGGTAAAATTTTAAAAAAATTACACTAGCCCCCATTCCCCCAAAAGAAAATAAAAAAAGGAAAATCTCAAGTGAATGGTCCAAAATAATAACATGATTTCCGCAATGGGCTGAGGTAGAAAATAAAATGGCCCAAGGAGTGCTCGGCGAAAGAAAACGGCGAAAATGGGTCGGCCCATGGCCATGGCCGGCGCCCGCCACTTGCGAATCCTGGGCATTGGCAATCGCTCGGTGATCGAGTTGTAGTAGGACTCTAAGAACTCTAGAAAACCTCTATAAATAGGATCTACGCCGGTGCTAAAAGATGCCCAACTCAAAAAGCTTTCTGCGAACCCAACTAAGAACATACCATATCCTCTTCTTCTATTCAAAAATGAATTACATGGCCGAGCTAACACGATAGATGTATGAGATGACTAATATGGATAGATCCGGGCTATCCAATTATGGGCTCAATGTCCTTTTCAAGCATTCTCCGGTGAAGGTCTATTAGACCTTTCTAAGGGCTGCTGTGGCCTATTGGGATCCTCACCATCACGTCTTCAGGTTTGGCCATAAGGAACTCGTGCCCTCCTGCCTGAAGAATTCGATGCCATACTAGGCGGTTATAGGCGAACAAAACCAGCTTATACCCAAATCATCAGCAAATCTCCACAAAACTTACAAATACTTACTGAAATTGAGCAATAAGAATCTAGGGTGGATTCTTATTGGGAACAAAGTAAATATGACCAACCTAATGAAATATTATCAAAGCATGTACGCCCACGCTCGAAGCACTCATTATCCCGAGGTGGCGAGCTATTATCACCTGTCCGATAGATGGATTCCTGTTGGTAGGAGGTCATGGGGATTTGGCAGCAACAACATTGTTAAGTTTAGTTGAACAATTAGAGAATTATTGTTCTCTAACTCCCTAATAGTTAGTGAGATAATCATAGGTTTAGACCAGGTTAAAGCAAATTCCGAGGAAGACTTCTACGGGAGCCCCCGTTATTGTAGGTAAGTATATAACGACAAACGAGAGCAAGTAACATGAATAGGTCGGCGGCGCTGGGCACAAGGCAGTTGTTCGGCGCTACCAAGGCCGAAACGCCTATAGTTCACTCCGAAAGACTCTAAATTTCTTTTCCAGTGCAATTTTTACTCCTCTATTTTTTTTTACATAATTTTACTCCTATTGGCCTAAAAAGATTGGACCTTGTCTCTGCAGGACACTAATTTTGATTTTGCATCTATGATGTGCGATTTGTTTAATGGAGCACCTGAAGCTAATTCGAGCTCCGCCAAAAGTTGATGCATACTTAGCAACTCACTTCGCAGCGAAAATGAAACGCGATGGTAACCGATCACTCAACTTCTTAGTGGGAAGAGTACCTCAAGAATCACAGTAATAATATACTTTAGTATGTTAAGCACTCGGAAGACGTCTTAGTTCAAAACACGTACCTCGCAACACCCTTTCATATGTTTGCTTGGGCTTAGAAAATAGTACGTACTACTTCCTTAGTCGTGTGTTGCAGCATATGGGAAGAGAACAAATAATACCTTTATTGATCGCATCCGGCCAGCTACCTTTAAATTGTTCAAAGGGTATGGTAGCTCTAACCGAACAAAATCGTGGCTCGAATATTGGAGGAGGCTGCCGAAGTTGTTAACACATGCAGATTTGTTGGCATTTGAAGGCACACCCAACACTTCTCTTTCTCCCTATTATCCAGAGTGGATAATAGAAGTATATCCTCGACGACTGGAAGCCACTAAGAACCAGAGAGATGAATCCTAAATAAGTTGTCCTTGCTGCTGTCCCTCTCCAAATTCGTGAAATAAACCCTTGGATGGCTAAGCGCGTCTGTCATATAGAAACCGAAGAAAGGAGGGCTCGTCGAATTCAAGAATTGAAGGAGCGCCCCGGGATAAAGAAGGTGAGTCTAGTGACCCTCAAGGAAAGAAAGTAAAGATAGACTAGGGCTTAGACACTTAGGATAGAAGTTAGGATAGAATAAAAGAAATGAGGTTTAGTTTTGCCTCTTTAGAACAATGTTATTAGTATTTTACAAGTAGTGTGCTTGCAATTACTTCCCTTTATTCGCTATGTATTCAGGTAAGTTGTAGGCTTACCTATTATTAAATAAAAGTAAGTGTTATGCTATACTTTTATATTTTATCGCTCACCCGGACGTAAAAATAAAATAAAAAAATCGACCGCCTAATTGGATTGCCCTTTAAAATATATAAAAGACATGAATGGACCGTCTAATTGGCCTTGAACTTGGATGGATCAACTTCAATTCCTCTAAGACTCGACAACATAGCCTAGCAGTTTACCTAAGGTCACTCCAAAGGCACACTTTTGAGATTAAGGAGCAATTTGTATTTTCCGAGTCTCTAGAAGAATTTCCCGAGGCCGGGTAGGTGCCTTACCCTATCTTTAGACTTTATGATCATGTCATCCATGTAAACTTCAGCTTCTTTGTGGATCATATCATACAGTAAGGTTGTTTATGTCCTCCGATATGTTGCGCCGACATTCTTGAGCCCAAATGGCATTACCACATAACAAGTAAGCCCTCCATTGAGTGATGACGGTCGTCTTTTCCATATCCTCTTCATCCATCTTCACCTAATTATACCCAGCATAGCCCGTCCATGAACAAGAGCAAAACATGACCCACTATATTATCCATGAGGAGATCGATATGAGGAACGGAAAATCATCTTTGGGACTGGCCTTGTTCAAATCCCCGAAGTCGATGCACATGCAAACCCTATCATCTTTCTTTGGAACTGGAACTATATTTTCTACCCACCGAGGATAGTGACCTATCTTAATGAACCCAAATTTTAACCGCTTTTGAACCTCTTCCTTAATCTTCAAAGCCCATTCCGGTTTCATCCTCCTCAATTTCTACTCAACCTAGCTTAGCATCTTCGTAAAGAGGGATCTTATGTTCTGCTATATTCGGATCTATACCCGGCATGTCTTTATAAGACCATGTAAAGACATCAATAAATTCTGTAAGAAGCGAAGTAAATTGCTTCTACTCTTCCGGATCTACTCCCGATCTTAATTTCTTGGGGCTGATCACCCGACCCTAGATTAATTGTTATTGTTTCCTCTATTATTGGTGAGCAATTTTCATTATCTTCCATAGCTTTTATTAATTCTTGAGGGATTTCTTGTTCATGATTAGAGGCAAAACAATGAAAAGCAAGAGGAGACAAGGAGTAAGCGGAAAGGTTCACTTTATTGAATGAAGCAACGAGTACATCGTAGTCAAAACCGAAGACACAGAATTAGAAATGATAGAATTAGGAAAAGAATTGGAAATAATAGAAGGAGAAATATAATCCCTAGTACTAGACTCGGAAAGAGGATGCGCTCCTAGGTTGACAGACAAATTCCTAGCCCTCATTAGCGTCAATCCAAGTGACGTGCTTGGATCCTTCAATATCAACGTCGGTGATGAACCCGGACCGATCGAACTACGGGTGCGACATAACTCGTGACAGCATCGAGACTTAATTCCCTTCTAGTTTACCCTCTTGTCCGAGCAGTAAGACTCGAAAAGATTGTTCCAGTCTTATGTGGACTGTCCCTTTTCAAAGAGGTAGGGTGCCTCCTTTTCTAGAAAATAATAGTCATTGAAAATCTCCAAGCCAGGTACTAGGATACCCTTTTCCTTGATATATTAGGGCTCAAGAAAACCATAATAAGGGAAGTTATCTCCTTCTCTTAGGAACTCGCTCATCCGAGTATAGGGAAAGGGCTTGATAGAGTGGACTGTGTGAGGTGCAGCCCTTTTGTCTAATTTTCCACTTGGCTTGAGCTATTTCCTTAGCAGTAGGTTGATAGTTTAATCCAAAATTGTAGTAATTGGTGGGTTTAAGAGGTAGAAAAGTAGGGTGGTATGCCTTTCGGCCTACAAAGAAGACCCGAAAATACCCCTTCTTCCTAAGCAACGAATAGACACTAGGGTTTTCATAAGGATTAAAGTTAAGAGGTGCTTCGTCCTTTAATAAGGTAGCGACAGTCTTGAATCTATACGAGTTCCTCGTCATTAGTATCGTGCTCGATCTCAACTACGGATTCTTTAGAAGTGATAGTAGCATAAAGGTTATCCCTGTTGACAGCTTATGACTTGACCTTTGATGATCATTTTAACTTTCGATGCAGTGTAGAGGGCACGGCTGATGATCATGTAACCAAGGGCGTCCTAGGAACAAATTGAAGGTACCGGGATATTTAGGACTTGGAATTCGACGTTCCTTTCTACTCGGCCCTATATTGATTGGCAAGGTCAATTTTCTCAAGACTGTTCTTTCGGAATTATCGTAAGCTCGAAGATGGACAGTCTGTTTAGAGAGTTGTTGCTTCCTAATTCCTAACCTTCTAGCAGTTCTCCAAGGACATACATTTACTATTGATCTATTGTCTAGCAAGGTTAGGGGAACAAACTTGTTGATGCAAGTTATGGGCATTGTTGTGTGCAACGCCTTCTTCCGGGAGATCTTTCGATCAAAGGTAATAGCTCCATCCCCACTGTTCACCAATCCTACCACTTCTTCCGGTGTTGTTTCCGGAGAGGCCTCGATCATACCGAGTGTATCAATCAAGGTCCGTCTATGTTTCGGGAAGCGGATATTAATTGCTAGATTGAGATATCAACTTTTAATTTCGGAGTTGCTTAAGGATTGGATCTTCTTCTTTTGTAGCCTCGAGGCTCTTTTGGGGCTTCTTGAGTCTGTTGTGGACCCAGGGGTGCATTGTGTCCTCCGGATCTAGTAAGGAATTGGATTGTAAGACTTTTAGTATCTCCCCAAAAGTCTTCTTCTTTTAAAGGTGGTGTGTCCCGAAGTCGTCGCTATTGTTATCACTTGTTGCTTCTCGTTTCGTAGACATCTTCTTCATCACTTACCCATAGCCCCTGGACTTCGGATCTAATGGAGGTAGGCTAAGAAGTGGTTTGGACTTGTTAACATCTCGAGATAAGAACAGACGGATCCCACTAACCTGGAATGGGTTCGGTGAAAATGACTAAGGTGCCACTAAATGGATTCTTATCGTTTCTTGGTTTTAGGCAGCCTTAGGCAAGGGTAGTTGGCCATTTCGAAACATGCTTCTAGTTTGTTCTTGAATGTCTAACACTCGTTTGGTATCATGTCCTCATGTACGATGATATTTGCAAAATTTTCCCGCATCCCAATTTTTGGATTGTTTCATGGTTTCTAATTCTACTCTAATGGGTGGTAATTCTATCTTTCCCTTTTCCAAGAGACGGTCAAGGGCTTTGGTATAGGTAGTATCAATAAGAGTGTAGTCAATATACCTATTGAGGGTATTGACATCTCGCACCCTACTAGCATTGCCTGTATTGGAGGTTTCCTTATCTTTGGAGTGATAATTACCTCTATACCGGGTCGCGTCTTTTGTGGTCGTGGTAGACAACTTTTCTTCTATCAGCAAACAAGCATATCTAAGGGTTAAAAGTTCATCATGGGTAGGAATTTGAGGTGCTGATTATAATTGGGCTGAAGGTTTTTCACAATGATCCCGACTTGATCTTTATTGGAGGGTCGATCAACCATGTGGGCTGCCTTCGCTCTCCATCCGGTGAGGAAATCTGTGAAGTTCTCTTTCTCGCCTTGCTTGATTAGTTCCAAGTCTCCGAGGGTAACAGGCATATCGGTGTTATTGGAGTATTGATGGAGGAACTCCTTGCACAGATTAGTCTAGTTGGTAACCTTGTGTGGGTTAGCCGCATTATACCACTTCATTACATCGGTGTCGAACGTCTAGGGGAAAATAATGTAGTAAGTGTCTTTGGGAATATTCTTAAGAGTCATTACTCTTAAGAAGTTGCGTTCGCGATGATGGGGATTCTCGGAACCTTTGAACTTAATATCGGGCATGGTAAACTTAAGAGGTAGTTTACCCTTAGGGATTGATGTGAATCCCTTGTGACCAAAGCAGTGATTACCGAACATAGGTGACTCCCTTAGCACTCGTTCTATCTTATCTATACGGGGATCAGAGTTGAGATTTGGATTCGTGTTTAGGGGATTCGTGTTTGGGACTGCCTGGAGGAGACAAAATAGGTGGAGGTGGCAGAATCAAGGCTTTTTCCCTTCTCAAACGTTCAGCTTCCTCATCTCTCTTATTGTCCTCAATAACCCTTATGATTAGGGGTGGAAATGAGCCGAGCCTCGAGCTCGCCATGTTTGGACTCGACTCTTCTCTTTATTTTTGAGCTCGAGCTCAGCTCGAGGCTCGCCGAGCCCGGAGCGAAGCAACTCGAACTCAGCTCACCAAGGCTCGTGAGCTCGACTAGACTCGCCAAGGTTCGAGAGCTCGATTAAGGTTGTTTGCGGCTCGGTTAATAGCGACCTTTTAATTAATAACAATGAAGTTATTACTTTACTCATCAATCATCATTATTAGTACCACAAGTTACCATATAAATGTATGAAATCAAAGGGAAATTAAACATCACTTGTAATTTGTAAAGCAAGGTAATGAATTACAATGAGTAAATGACTATCAAGAATCCATAATATCTATATGACAATCCTAAAAAAAAAAAAGAAGACATAATTTAAAAAACAAAAAGTGAAACATAAGAGATGGGTTATGTGGGTTAATGATCTAATTCAAAAATTTTATTGATTACACCACCAATTTCAAGTTCCTGCATAATACAATATAGAAGAGTAAAAGATTGAGAATTGATGAATATTAAAATAAAATTAAGTTATCTTATAAGAACTCACATCTATAACCTACAAAATGATAAGGAGAATTATGTTGATTGATCTTTATCCTCCAACTCAAAAGCCTATAATATAACAAACTTTTATGTTAGAAAATAAAACAAAGCATACAATTATGTATAAATAAGACATAATTTGCAACTTAATGACCTACTTCTTCTTCCTTACATTATGGACATGTCGAAGCCAATCACCAGCACACAGTAGTACTTGCACATTTTCTGGTGCCAAAGAGGCTTGATATGTATCAATTACTCTACCTTCGGCACTAAAATTCGATTCGAAGCTATTGTACTAATAGGCACAATAAGAATATCTTTTGCCATAGTAGACAATATATAAAACTTGTCTTGATGTAATCTCCACTAACTCAAACCACTAAAATTAAGAGCTTCTTGAGGATGAATGTAACAACCCTCTTCTAGATACACATCTAATTAAGACTTTTAAGGGTTTCCTACTCTCGTATTTGCCAATTGTTTTAAAAGCGCATTGATTCCAAGCTCTTCATCTTCATCTGTCTTGTCTCTAAAACCATCAGTAGCATCTTCACGCTCGATGTCATTAGAAGTAACATATTTTTTAGTAGCATAATCTTCAAACAACTCATGTAAAGCTTCTCTTACCATAATAATTTTATCTCCAACTTCATTCGGTGGATATAACTTAGGAAAAATACACTCAATTGCCTCCATTTTCAATCTAGGGTCCAAAATGGAAGCAATACACATCAACCAATGACATTCACCCTAATACTTATCAAACTTGAGCTTCATTTTCTCCACTAAACATCTAATGAATTCATCTTGAGAGTGTACATGTTTATCCAACAAAACTTTGACCTCATAAACTTCAGAAAGAAACAAATTAGAAGTTGGATACTCCGACCTTGAAATTAACTCGCTTATGCACTCGAACACTCGTAATATTTGCATCAACTTTTCCACTTTCTCCTACCCTTCATCACTAGGACAATAATTGTAACTAAGATCTCTTTATGCATATTTAGGAAACACTTGCCTAAACTTGATCGCAGCTTGCTAACATGTCATATGTTGAGTTCCAAAGGGTTGGACATTCACGAACCAACTTCCTTGGAGGAATTTGTAATTGTGCAAGCAATTTCACCGAACAAGCTTAGCCTAGCATCACTTCCGTTTAAATATTCCACAATATCACGAACCTTTTCGGTCACACCTTTAATTGATTGAAGACCAGCTTGGACCATAAGGTTTAAGATATGAGCACAACATCTAAGATGAAATAACTTTCCCCGACACACTAATCGATTAGTCCTCGAAAATGTGTCTTTTAAGTTCCTTATACAGGAATGATTAGCCTTAGCATTATCAACTCGAGATGGTAAAAACTTATAAAAATAAAACATTATACGACTTAAGAAACATAAAATATTATAAATTTTAATTAGGTTAGCATTTAAGGTGGAGCAACTTACTTTTTCTCAACCTTCCATTCTTGTAAACACTTATAAATAGCATCAGCAATTACTTAACCTTTTTGAGGAGGAGGTAAGTGGACAAAGCTCAGAATACGCTTTTGTAATTTCCAATTATGATAACCCAATGCCCTAAAAACCAAATAATTTACATATATTAGCAAGCAATTAAGTATATATTAACATATATTATATTCATTACTTGATATTAAGCTCGGTAGTTTCACATATAATATTTTGATCTCATATTTCATGGGGATCCGAAAAGGGCCTATGAATTACTTAAGCAAATGCCGGAGGATAAATTAGCTCCTACAGTAACCTACCCATGATAACCATGTACTCTATTTTTTGAGGCTTGGATTTCTACAAGTCTATGGTCGAGAGATCTTGTCAATCAATTGCACAGCTCCCATAACTTTTTTCTTCTCAATCTCATATGCTTGAAAACAATCTACTCGACCAGTCTTACGTGATATCTTTTTCAATTGTGGTATTCCTCATTTCATCATCATATTAAAGCCCTCCTCCTCCAAAATTGAGAAAGCATGCTCATGCATAAGAATCCAATGAGCCACAGCTTCTCCCATCCTTTTATGATCATATTGGTCATCATGTAAAGTGTTAACAAATTGGCTTTGAGATCAGTCACCATCTTCATTGATAGGCATGAAATTAAGCATTTTTGTTTCTTCAAACGTATCAATGATGCACACTTCGCAACATGTCTTTTTAAAGTGGCGATTGGCCCTTATTTACTATATTTAAATCCACATTTGCAATGCTTACAACGAGCTTCTATAACTACACCATTTTCTATGACTCGTTCAAAGTGATCCCACACATCAGATTTATAACCTCTTTTCCTTGTGGTGAATAGATTTTTCTTAGGTTCATCACTTTCCTCTCGTATCTCTTGCCACATTATTTGGTATTCACTTGTTTTCTTGAGGTTCACACACTTTTGGTTCCATTTCGTCAATTGGTGTTGGACTATGGATTGGAGACAAATCAATTACATCTTCAAATGGAGACGTATCCGATATAGCGAAATAATAATAATAAATAATAATAATAGAGATTAATATATGTGTGACATATAAGTGATATAGTTACTACTTAAATTTACTTAAACACACATGAGAATCATCATGGAATATCATTAGTTCATTACAGTCAACAAGTAAAACTATTCCTTTATATGTATGTCAAATAATCTAATGGAACTAAAGGAAACTCCTTCACTTTTTTGTATTGATTATCGGTGGATAACTCTACACCATGACACATCAATGATCGGAGTGCTGGAGACATCATTATGAATCCGATAGTAATAGAACTACCAAAATAATCCCAAAATCCTCCAAATTCCACAAAAGAAAAAAAAAACTATGCAAATCACGCAACATAGCATGTCATAACAATTGACTTAAAAATAAAGAATTTTACAATTCTATTTAGATTAATATATGGATAGTAAATCAAATTATTGATGAGCGAGATCATGCAAAACTTAGATAAACGAGTAATTCAACTAATTTACAGTTCAAAGAAACATAATTGTGAGAAATCAAGAATGAAAGACATAGTTCATGACTTCAACTTTCACGAACGTCTAGATATAGTTGAGGATAAAGATACTATAATATTACAAATAGATGATGTAAAACTCATACCGATTGTTCCTAGTTGATGATGATGGTCGTTGCTATCCATTGTCCCTCTGTCAATGTCGACTGGTTGCCGGTGAAGTAACAGGAAAGTTGAATCGGTGATAGTGGAAGAGGATGATGATAGAGCACTTTCTTGAATGATAAGAAGGCCTAGGGTTTTCTTATCATGTGTATAATTCCGCTTAGGCCAAAACTTTTACAAGCGCTGGGTAGATAGTGGTTGTAACTCCAAATTAATAAAGGCCCATGTATTCTTAATCATTTACATTTGATTTTAGTATATTAATTGATAAGGGATTGTCTATAAAAAATTGATAAGGGATTGGGCCCGCCGAGCCCAACGAGTCGAGCTTGACGTTGCTCGGCTCTGCTCATTTTTTCACAAGCTTGAGCTCGAGTCGGCTCGAGCTTTTGAGTTTTTTCCGTGTTTGTTCACGAGCCCTCGCGAGCCGACTCGGCTCATTTCCACCCCTACTTATGATAGTCTTAATATCCCTTGACATAGATGACATTTTCTCCTCTTGATTCAATCTAGTTTCCACCTCGGCTATATTCTCATTAAGTATACTCGAGATTAAGAGATTGCTCTAGGTTCGAGATCCAGTGGAAGGGAACTCTTTCTAGGTACTTGTCTTATGACAAGGAATAGACCGAGATGGTGTAGTGTGTACTGAAGCTTGTCGCACCGGTGTAGACCGCGGAGTAAAAAGAAAGGAAGACGTGTCGGACTCCTTGGTGAGGCGTTCTAATCTTTTAGAGCTCGGATTCCGACGATACTCAGCTACCATAGATTTTCCTATTCTACAACCTAAAGGATGAGGTTTAGGACCATGTGAGAGAAGATCACTTTTGGGAGGAAGGGACTTAAGCACAAGACCCGAAGAAACTAAGAATGCTTTTGTTTGGATGCACATAAAGAATGCAATGATGATATGATGCATGACTTAATTGAGATGATAATCTATCTAATGAAATGATTGATCCTTAGAGAAAAGATGCTTTCTATTCTAGCTAAATGATAATGCATTTTCTTACTTGAGATGATTTTGTTTGTGGGCTAAATGCAAAAAAAAATGAATACACATAGACTCACCTAATAGGAGATGAATTCTAAATGCAAATAAGATCCTTCTAATATGAGATGATTTCTATTTGGCTAATGCAAATGGACTCACCTAGTATGAGATGATTTTTATTTGGCTAATGCAAATGCACTTACCTAATATAAAATTATTTTTATTTTGCTAATGCAAAATGGAAAAAGGGGAATGTAAAAGAAAGAAAGAACTAAACGACTAAAAGAGAAGGGGTCTTTTGATAAGACCCTTTCACATATGGTAATTACTTAAACCGTCAAAAGAGGATTTTAATATGACACGGAAGTGCAAATAATGGACTAACCCTAATAGAAAAGGAAATTTTGACTTTTGGCTAAATGCACATAGTGGACTGACTCTAGAAAATTTATTAAAGTGTTTTATTTTCACCCATGCAAGGGCTTAATCAGCTCTCCTCACCTATCCCTAAAGGTTCACAAGCGGAAGATTAAATCTAAAACACACACACTCGTTCAAGCATGCAAATGAAGGCAAAAGTGACCTAATAGTCAAAAAGTTCTATGGTCAAAGAGTTTAAAAGGTTGGATACACGGTGACACGTAGTCCAAGAATTCGGTCTTCTATGTGGGGCACAACAGAAATCAGTCAGAATTCTCGGTGCCTCTCGATGAACCAAAAGGTTTGACCCAAGAGTGTGTGCTATGAGGGAGGAGGTATCGTTTCCTCGGGCAATCAAACCTGGTTGGGCTCACCTAAAGGAACTAGTGGGAGCCTCTCTCCGAGAAAGGGTAAGTAGGGGGCGGAATAAACTTTTCCTATGAGTCCAAAATAATATTTAAACTAGTTCAAAGGTTGCTAAATGCGGGATGCCTAATGTAAGCACATCGTTAAAACTCACTACTCAATTTTCAAATTTCGCCCTCTTAATAAATGAAGCATCCCCGGTGGAGTCACCACTCGTAGGAACCACGGCGCCAAGCTTCCCCACGTTACCTTGCCATAAGGGTTTTTAGAAAAGTTGGAGAATGGTTTTAGGGTTTTGAAGATGCCTTTTAGAAAGTGCGGATGAATTTTTTATTAAGATTTCTGAATTTTTATTAAATCTAATTTAGGAAAAGTTTGAATGGCGGTTTTATTAATTGTTTTAGTTTTATAAATTATTTTCAAAATTTTTAGGATATTATTTACTAATTAAAGGATAAACAAGATTAGGGTTTTGGTTTTGCAGTGAGGCTTTAGGGCCGATTGGTGTGAAAACACCAATCCGCACCGAAACCTCACTGTCGACCACTCGGCCTCTGTCCTAGTTGGTAAATCTAGAACCTGTCTTTTTTATCTTGTAATTAGAAAATAACGGAGATGCAGATTCAATAAGAATAAAGTATAAAAAAGGGATTCGTCGGTCGGTTTTAGGATGAAAACTAACAAAAATAAAAACTTCTCTTCCAATCTTAGTATGGGAAAACTAAGATTAATGAGGCTAAAATTGACTCCATCGGTCTTTGAACCGAGAATCGATTCAAAGGCGAGGGTATGAAATAAAGGAAAACCCTTCCATTCTACCCGTCCGAAGACGAGCATTACTAGTTCCAGTAGTATATTAAAATGATGTGTTACACAAACATAGAACATGCTACAATGATAAATAAAAGCAACCAAACGAAACAAAGGAAAAGCAATAAAGAAAGCGATAAAGAAAAAAAAGCGAAAAACTAAAAGATTACATCGGGTGGGGAGGAATTAAAAGAACGATTACATCTCTTTAATCCACATTACGTAAAGAGGTAAATAAAGCATAAAAATAAGAAACTGTTTGAAGGCTGCACGATTGCCCTTAGATTATCCAATCTTGCTAATCTAGATCTCTACGCTGGATCTTTTGATGCAATGGCGACAAACAAAAGAAAAAGGGCGTGTTTTTGTAAATTGTGTATGTAGAGAGTAATAAAGATTGGTTGAATGAGTGCTCGAGAGATCGGAATAATTGAATATTCTTTAGCTCTTTGCACGGATTCAACGATAGTAAATGGGAAAGAGATGAATGGTTGATAGTAATTTCGGTAGAATAACGTTCATGTATGAGTGCTTTAGTTAGCTTTCTGCAACATTACGCATAGGAGAAAGCCATTATGGAATGAGAGCCAAGACTCTCTATTTATAGGAGAGGATCTAGGTGACAAATGACCTAGCATTTGCCCTCGGTCAGCCGTCCAAGCAGCTGCAAATAAGCCGGGCCAAAATCTCACAAGATTGAATTGAATAAAGAAGATAGAACCGGAAAGAACCCGGTTGGCGGCCGTCGACCACCCGGGCATTCATAGGGTTTCATGCCCTACCCTATTTTCAAGGGATTGTCCAAGCCAAAATGCAGCGTTTACTTACATCTTCGGGGTGGCAGGGTCGACAACGACGTCGCGTTGAGGGAAAAAGCTCCTAGACTCGTGTGGACTGTCTTATGGAGCTTAAATGTGAGCTTAAACGTAGCACTTTGATGCTCGTGATCATGAAATGCAACGCTTAACGCTTGTCTTCGGGTCTTCACCTCCTTGTCCGATTGGACAAAGTAAAATGCAGCATTCTAAACTTGGAATTTCCCGACACACAACACTAGACACCATTGTCTCTGAAGGCTTAGCCCGGTTCTTGGATCGCCCGAAAGAAAAGGGGATTTGTGGACCGACCCAAGGCAAAAGACTATTTATTTGGTGTTGGGGGTTCTTTGTGGTTTACTAGCTTATGTCGCACCAATCGATCACAATCCGAGATTGAAATCCTCAAACAGGACTCGGGATTTCATCATCGTGCCAACGAGAATAAAATACGGAAATAAAGAGATAAGAGACGACACTTTTTAGGTGTCTACATATCAAAGATTTTTTTTTGGATATGAAAAATTATAATGTGTGTAATAACAGTAAAGTATGTAAAAAGAAAAATTTATTACATACATCCTCGGGTATAAAAGCATTGTACACTCCCTCCGCACTTCCGAATTTTATTCCTTGTATGGATATGGTATATTATTATTTTGTTACAAAATATATCACAAAGTTACAAATGGGTTATTGGTAGGAGTGCTTACTTGCTATTGGAGAGGTTAGGGGTTTGAATCTTTTTTTCAACATCTTCACACTTGTATCTTGTTATTTATTTTATTTATTTTCATGTAGCTATCTTCTCACTTGTATTTGATATTTTTTAATTTTGTTTCATGTAGTTGATTTCTTTTAACAATTTTTTTAATTTTAAGTTATTTTCGACTCTTAGTATTTTGAACATCATTAAAAATTAACAACTACTTTTACTATTTTAAATTTTTGTATTATATAAGGTATTTGTATTATATAATTCTCTGTAATTTTATTAGAAACTTTAGTATTATATATTTCTCTATAATTTTTAATTTTTTTATCTAAAATATTTTGTTATATTGCAAATAAAATAAGTAACTAATGTAAAAAAATTAAAAATAGAAAGATAATTTTTTTTGAAAAGAATGACATTGAGGTTTATATTAGCATTACCATCGTATCAAGGTATAGTTTTTAGTGTACATTGTCACATTGTTTAGTGTGTGACAGAACAAAGTTTAGTGTTGAAGTTTTGATATATGATTTTATATTTTAATTTTTAGTGTACATTACAACATTATTTAGTGTATGATAGATCAATATTATTTAACTTTGGAGAGAGAGATGCCTAAGAAAATTCCAACAAAAAATTCAGACTGAAGCAACGGTTGCAAAACAAATACAATATGTGTGTAGTGTGAGAGCCAATGCATATGTTGTTAACTGGAAAGATCTTGTAGTTATGTAAGCTCTCCCATTACTCCTATGTACATATCTTGAACACTCCTTTTGAGAAAATTTGAATGCTAATTATTTATCTTTTTCCAAAAAAAAAATGTATTGAGTTTTAGATTAGCACTATGTAGTTTCAATTTTAAATTTTTATTTTTTAGTGTATATTAATGCATTTAGTGCATTATACATAAGTATTCAATGTTGACCATTAAATCTAGAATATTGTTGTTTTAGTTTTTAGTTCATTGTAAAATAAGTAAACATTATAAAAAACTAAAAATAGAAAGATATTTTTTTCTGAAAAAATAGCGTTGAGGTTTATATTAGCATTATTGTCATATCAAGTTATAATTTTTAGTGCACATTGTAACATTGTTTAGTGCATGACAGAACAAAGTTTAGTATTGAGCTTTAGATATGTGATTTTAGCTTTTAGCTTTTAGTGTATATTACAATATTATTTAGGACATAAACCAAGCCAATTTTAGGGCATCCAACTTTAAATATGTAGTTTTATTTTTTTAATTTTTAGTGCACATTAGAACGTTTTTAGTGTATGATAGATTAATATTTAGTGGTAAGGTTTATCTCAAGAACACTATCAAATTAGCTTTAGTTTTTTAGTTTACGTTATAATATTATTTAGTGGATGATAAAACATTGTTTAGTATTGAGATTTATATCAATAATATTATCAGTTTATTAGTTTTGGTCTTTTAATGTACATTAGAACATTATTTAGAGAATATGATATATCAACGTTTAGGCTCTATTGATTCTAAGAAAATAAGTTGAAATGAAAATTTAAATAGAAAAAAAAGTGACGAGGAAAAAAAGCAACTTGTATTTGGTTCAAGGAAAAATAGAGAAAAAAATTATAATCATTTTCCAACCTCTTACCCATATATCCACCACATTGCCATGGAGAGAAGAGAGGAAAAATACTCAATAGCTTTGACTAATTTAAGTTACTATATTTTTCTTCCCTATCCATAATTGTCATGAAAGGAGAGACAAAATTCTTAATGACTGTTTCGGAGAAAACCGAGTTGATGTTGTGGATGATGATTCGGAGAGAGGAAGGAAATATCGCTCCGGTTCCGTGGACGTGGCACGATCGATTCGAGTCCGAGTGGCGACTACTTGAACCCGCAAAAGGCGAAGCCCCGGGGTGGATCCTAGGGAACGTCCCTCCGACACTCAAGTGAGTGATTGATTGAAGGGATCGAGGAAATCTTCCTTGATGTGCGTGGGGAATTCCGTGGGAGTTGAGAGGTTTTCCAAAGATGGAAACTCTTGGGATGAATGTTGATGAATGTTGAGAGCTTGATAGCTTAGAAGCTTGGGAGATTATGAGAAAGATGAGATTTGTGAAATGTGAAAAACATGTCCCCTGAAGTTGGGAAATGACGTGTATTTATAGGAGATTTTAAAGGGGAAAAATAGTAATTTACCGTGGTTTAGAAGAAACCCTAACCCTAGTGGGCTTTGGGCTTTTACCTGGCTCGTTAAGGGTTGGTCCGGGCCGATATCTCCCTTATCCGACTGATTAGACACAGTTGGCTAGTGACGTGGCGGGTGAGTTGGAACCGTCCGAAAAATACCCGAATCAATGACCTTTCTTAATATAAGTCCCTCTCATTTCTCCATTTCTCTCTCATATGAAAATTTTCTTTTATTTTCCTCTCAATTTTGGAAGGAAAATATCATTCACCAAATTGACAAAACCCTATATGAATCAATGTTGAGAGCTTGATAGCTTAGAAGCTTGGGAGATTATGAGAAAGATGAGATTTGTGAAATGTGAAAAACATGTCCCCGAAGTTGGGAAATGACGTGTATTTATAGGAGATTTTAAAGGGGAAAAATAGTAATTTACCGTGGTTTAGAAGAAACCCTAACCCTAGTGGGCTTTGGGCTTTTACCGGCTCGTTAAGGGTTGGTCCGGGCCGATATCTCCCTTATCCGACTGATTAGACATAGTTGGCTAGTGACGTGGCGGGTGAGTTGGAACTGTCCGGAAAATACCCGAATCAATGACCTTTCTTAATATAAGTCCCTCTCATTTCTCCATTTCTCTCTCTATATGAAAATTTTCTTTTATTTTCCTCTCAATTTTGGAAGGAAAATATCATTCACCAAATTGACAAAATTTTTCATGAGTTTTTCCATCAAATTTTTTTCTTTTTCTTTTTCTTCAATTCAAACAAGAAAAAGAAATTTATTTTCCACAATTTTTTTTTCTTTCTAATTTCTTAAAATCAAATGGAGCCTAAGGCTTATACGAAGAATGATGTTGTTAGTTTTAATTTTCTATTATAGATTACAATGATATTTTGTGTATAATGCGTTAGTTATTAGTGTAAGTTAGTGTTTAACATTTTTTGGTAAGCACTATATAATAATGTTACTTGAACAATTTTTTGGTGAACTATAAGATAGTAAAGAAATTTTACTTGAAAAATTTAATTGAAATCAAACTTTAACCGATGGAATATGTTTTTGAAAAACAAAGCCAATATTGAAAAATAATAGAAAAAGATAGGAAGGTAAAAGAAAATTATGAATATTAAAATAAATTTAAATGAACGTTAGTATATTTTTATTGAACAACAAACTAATTTTTAGTGAATATTAAAATTATTTTTTTAGTAAATATTATATTTTTTCGTGAATATTAAAATTTAAATTAGAATAAATTTTTTTAAAAAAGTGAAAAATAAAAAATGTTGTAAAAAAATCCATGTGGCTGGATTTTATTTCCTATATTGATATGTTTTATTATTATTTTGTTACAAAATAAATTAGAAAGTTACAAATGGGTTGTTGGTAGAAGTGTTGACTTATTATTAGAGAGATCAGTAGTTTGAATATATTTTTCAACATATTACGTGTGCTTGTATCTAAGATAAAAAAAGGAGAAAAAAAATTGTACTTAAGAATCTCGCGTACAAGAACTGCATATTTTTAGCATAAAATTTATATTTATAAAAAATTTCCAATTCAGCGTTAGATGAAAAAAGAAAATTAATATAAGATGAAAAAAGAAAATTAATATAAAAATGAAAAAGGAAAGTGGTAAAGTTGTGGGGAGTAGGGACATTTGAGTAATTCCAAAAACAATTCAAAAGTTCAAACCCTATTTGCTGAATGTCGCCAAAATAATCATTCCTCAACGGTCGTCTTTCTTTCCTCCACAGATCACACTTTTCTCCCTCTTCCCCTCCATTTTGAAGTTTGAACTCTTCTCACTACACCACTCCTCTCTCTCTCTCTCTCTCTCTCTCTCTCTCTCTGTCTCTAACCGTAACCCTAACTGATCGCAACAAGTACAATGTCGATGTCTTCAGTTCGAAGGCTCATCAGCAAATCTCTTTCTACAAAGCAGCAATCAAAGCCATCGTCAATGAACTCAAAATCTCAATCTTTCGCCGATGAGAATGCTCCTCCTGTAGATCACAACATTCAGGCCATCGAACCCCAATTCCCCCTTTCAAACCCTAAAAATCACCCTCAAGACTCTCAATTTCCCAAAAAGCGCTCGATTTGGCCAAATCTGCCCCGATTGATGGTGTATCTACTACTGCTTCGGATCCGCCAGTTAAGGTAAATTCGGACTTCAGAATTTTCATTTATTACCTTGTCTTCTGTGGATTCTGAATCTGTAACTAATTGCACTTCAATTAGAGTTCTAAATCACAATTTTCTAGTCACTGTCGTGTGAATGCCTGCTAAAATATGGAGTTAGTAGTATTTCGTTCTTATATTTCCTTAACTATACATTTCCCAACTTGGAAATATCTGGTTTTTATGATATGTATAATGGCTGGATTTCGAAGGTGGTTGTGAGAATTAGACCCAAGACAGTTAACGAAAAATTCGGGGATCCAACAATCAAGAAAGTTTCTGAGGATTCAGTGACAGTGGGGGATCGGAAGTTTAGTTTCAATTCAGTTTTTGATTCAAATTCCAAGCAGGTTAGTGAAGCTTTGTTCAATTTCATTGAAACTATGCGTTTTAAGCATGTTTATCTTCCGATATGCTGCGTTAAATGTTATGCAAGTGCAATTGGGAAATTTTATTAAAAAAAAATGCTCAAATTTTGGTGGATGTTTTTTCCCCTTTCCTTCCTATTGGGTATTCCAGGAAGATGTTTTCCGGCTGGTTGGGGTTCCTCTGGTAAAAGATGCATTGGCTGGATATAATGCTTCAATATTGTCTTATGGACAGGTATAGCAGCACTTACATTTGAGATTATGAGTCTGTTTATTTGTCATTTGGTGAAAGTGCTTCTTCAAATTGTGTAATGTGAGTGTGAATTGTTATAGAGTGGAAGTGGCAAGACGTACACGATGTGGGGTCCTCCAAGTGCCATGGTTGAGGGTCAGTCTGCTAGTAGTCAGCAGGGTATCGTCCCACGTATCTTTCAGATGTTGTTCGCCGAGATTGAAAGAGTATGTTTCATTTTCGCTTATTTAACTCTGGTACAGATGTTTCTGAAGTGCATAAATAAGTTAATTGCTTGTCTTAATGCTTTCGAAATAGGAAAGGACGAATTCAGATGCTAAGCAGATTAATTATCAGTGTCGTTGTTCATTTCTTGAGGTAATGCCCATAGGCTTTTAAATGATATTTATTTGTTTATTGCTTCACAATTTCAAATAACAAGTATGACTAACATCTAGCATCATGAAATAAACGGCACAGATATATAGTGGACAAATTGGGGATTTACTTGATCCCAATCAGCGAAACCTTCAGGTAAAAATGGACTTTGTATGATATGAAGAATTTGAGTAGCTATTGTGGCATCTTATTTAATATGAACAAAATTAAACTGTTTCAGATAAAGGATGATGCCAAAAATGGGTTTTACATTGAGAGCTTGTCTGAGGAATATGTGACCAGCTATGATGATTTGACACATATTCTGATCAAGGTACTATACAGACTTGCTTCTCTGCAATGGCAATGTGTCAATCAAAATTTTCTTTTAATAAGCCAGTTTGTCAATGCTCCATATTATGGTTATTTTGCAGGGGCTTTCTAGTCGAAAAATTGGGGCCACAAGCACAAATTCAAAGAGTTCTAGGTCACATGTTGTGTTTACCTTTGTAATTGAATCATGGTGCAAGGTATCTTCTGAAACAATTTTCTAGGGATGGATTCTTTTTTTTTTGACAGAATTTTTAAGGTTAATATTTATTATTGATTTAGCTACTCTTGAGAGTTGATGAAATTCCATCCCATATTTTTCTTCCCTTTCCCTCAGAGTTTCTGACTAGTCCTTCACAAATTATTTTTGATGCAGGAAACCCCTTCAAATAGCTTCAGCAGTTCAAAAACAAGCCGAATAACCTTTGTGGATCTTGCTGGACTCGAAAAAATAAGCAAACTGATGCAGGGAGAGAGTTTGAAAGAGAGCACAAAGATGTGAAGAGTTCTTTATCGCACCTTGGGTATGATGTTAAGATGTCCTCATTGAACTCACCATGAAATTAAGGAATGGTAGACAAAAGCGAAACAATAATAAATGGAAAGGTCTCTCTAGGTTGCATTATAATCTCACATCCACTACATAAAGTCTCTTCAATGCTTTATACTGCAGGTCATTGTTCCCTTGCTTTGATATCTTTCAAGTACATCTGGTTATGAAATGTTCATAGACGAATTCTCTTCATCATATATGTCTGTTTTCCATCAACTTAACCCCCTTCCCCAACTAAACAAATGAAAAAAAGAAAAAAAAAGGGAAACAAAGGGAGAGAGCAGCAATAAATTGAAGTAGTTAGGCATGAAGGATTCATAAAACTCATAGTGATAAATTGAGCATCTAGATTTTCTTTTCCATTGAAATCATATTATTTCTAGGTGAATTGACCAAGATGTTTGCAGTTCCAAATTCTGTATGTGTTATGTGTCCGATCTTCATATGCTTTAGTTACTTTGGGTTCTTGCTTGTATGTAGAAATATAATTGCTGATAAATGCTCTAAGCTTGATGAGTTTGTATATGCGGGAAATGGATCCCTGATAAATGATTACTTCCTTATGTTGCAGGCACTTGGTGAACATCTTGGCCAGAGGAACTCAACCTGATGCTCTTATGTATCGAGATTCCTGTTTGACACATTTACTACAAGAATCACTTGGTGGAAATGCCAAACTCTCTGTCATGTGCACCATATCTCCTGATATCAAGTACACTTCCTAATCTTCAAAATATTTTTTTGCTCTACCCTTTTAAGGGATAAGGAATTTCTGTTTCTAGCATTTACTTTCCCATTATACTGATAAATGCCCTTGAAATTATTACTTCAAATCTTTGAATGCAGAAACTATAGTGAAACACTTAGGACACTCAGATTTGGGCATCTAGTAAGATCCGTTCAGAACAAACCGGTCATTAATGAGATAACAGAAGAGGATATGAATGATCTGACTGATCAGATCCGTCAGCTCAAGGTATTTACATTGATTTATCTTACGCTTATCATTGCTATGTATACTCTGGAACTCAAATTCTTTGCCCCTCCCCTCCGCGAAAAAAGGAACAACCTAAGACTCCTATGACAATGATGATTGAGGAAAGTCATGTTTTGTTGTTTGTAGGAAGAGCTTATAAGGGCAAAACTAAATGTTAGCCCAACTGGGCTAAGGAATCAACAATCTGCAGGCAGAAGTGTACGAGAAAGTATGAATCAACTAAGAATCAGCCTCAACCGCTCCTTGATGCTGCCTCACGTAGATGATGATATCAAAGATGATGTCATCATTGACGAGAATGACATAGCAGAGCTGTGTAAGCAAATTGGCAGATTGCACAAATCCTGCGACAAGAATCCAAGAGAGCCTTGTGACAGTGAAAGCATAAATTTTGCTTCTGTAAGGGGAAGTTGTGACAGTTATTTCACAAGTGAACATGAAATTAACTGTTTACATGAATGTGAGGAAATAAGTTCTATTCAGGCACAAACAAGTGTCGATCCTGCTTTTAGGAATAGTGTTGCAATCACTTCATCTCGTCTTTCTGAAGGCTTTGAAGACCTCCCCTTGTCAGATTCACCAAAAATTAGGAATATTCAAAGGAAAAGCATTGCAAATTCACCTAGTATTTTGGCTGACCAGAACATTGTTTCAGAGAGTTCAAGGTTCTGTTCAGATACACCAGGAAAGTCTGCCGTCCAAAGTGAGCCTATGCGAGCCTCTCTAAGATCAAGCAAGATTTTCTCCGGACCTACAGAATCATTGGCCACTAGCCTAAAAGAGGCTTAGAGATAATTGATTCTCATCAGCAAAGCTCATCGTTAAGGAAGTCTTCAGTTGCTTTCTCCTTTGAGCATTTGATGTTGAAGCCATCTCCAGCAGCTGACAAAACAAATGCCTCTGTTCAAACGATATCAGAGGGGAGGTCATCTCTAGGTGAATCACCTTCTTCCTTTATATGCACATCTTGCCATAAGAAAGCGCAAAATGTCTCGAATGAAGTTGAAGACAGTTTAAAGACATGGATTATAGCAACAAAACCAGAGGTAAATCTAAAAGCGCCAGCAGGCCTCAGTGGTGAAGGTCATATTCTTTATCATCCTTGTCTTATATACACTTCTTTTTATTTCCTCATAATTTACCCAGGAAGCTAAAGATGCCATTAAAGCGAATGAAAGGGTAACGGAGCTTGAAAAACTCTGCAGTGAGCAGGCATCTAAGATTGAGGAGCTCAATTGTCTGGTACATAATGTTTCTTGTTGTACGAGTGTGAACTATTTATGTTAAAACTCCTTTGAAACTAATATTAGCTTTTGCAGGTGGAGCAGCTTAAAAATGAAAGAGTAAATGATATTGGTTTACAAAATAATCAAGTTATTGAAGACAAGGTTAGTTGTACTTTTCTTTTGGGTTTGCAAATACATACGCGCCCCATGGCTTAAGAGAAAAAATACATCAAACCATTTCTTTATGATCTCAGAATCAGGAGCCTGAAATCATAAAGGAGACATGTGACATCGAGGACAATCACAAGCAAGCAAAGGGATTCTTTGACATTAGAGAGAAGGAAGAGCTTTTAATGGAAATTCAGTACTTAAGGAACAAGTTACAGGCTTATGCTGCTGATTTAGCTCCAAACAAGTCCATCGACAAGCTAAGGTCTTCACTGCTATCACGTTCCATGCAAATACGAAATAGCATGAGTTCCCAATTTAATAGCGAAGAGGACCTAGAAAAGGAGAGACAGAAATGGACAGAAATGGAGAGCGAGTGGATTAACTTAACTGATGAACTAAGAATCGATATCGAATCACAACGCAAGCATGCTGAGAAACTAGAAATGGAACTCCAACAAGAGAAGAAGTACACAGAGGAGTTGGACGATGCACTCCATAGGGCTGTGCTAGGCCATGCCAGATTTGTCGAACACTATGTAGAGCTGCAGGAAAAGTACGAACATTTGTCTGAAAGTCACCGAAGGATAATGGAAACTATAACAGATGTCAAAAAGCAGCTTCCAAGGCAAGAGCCAAGGGAAGTGGTGCTCGTTATGCCAAGGCTTTTGCTGCAGAGCTTTCAGCTACAAGGACACAGGAGAAGAGGGAAAGAGAACACTTGAGAAAGGAGAATAACAGTCTTAGAATCCAGCTCAGAGAAACTGCTGAAGCTGTTCAGACTGCTGGTGAACTTCTTGCTCGGCTTAGAGAAGCTGAGGGAGCTGCTTCACTAGCTGAGGTAACTTGATAACCTAGTACTTTTTAAATAATATAAAATTTTTTTGTTTGAGACTACAACTAGAGAGACAGACTTGAAACGGGTACAAGGGAATCTCAATTTCTCATCAAATCCACATCCAAAACGACCTGTCCCCGAATCTTTCTATCCAATATTGATTGTGTTCTTTTGACTAGCATTTTGGATGGATCATAAGACCATATTTGACCTGAATTCTTATAACCATTATGCAATCTACTCATTCAGTCAGACTTGATCGGAAGCTAATTCCACTCTATTGTGAGTGAAACAAGCAACGCGTTGTAGGTTTTTTCACTCCATCCTAACTACCAATTGGAGAAATGTTGAATATTGTACCCTCTCAAACATTCAAAAATCTTAATTCGTATCTTGAAGCCTTGTCCAAGCCAGGTGTTTTTCCCCGGGGTCTTTTTTCTTTTCTTTTTTTTGGGGAGGGGGTGTGACAGTAGTCTTATCATCCTTGACTTACGGAGAGGCTACTTCATCGAAGCTTGATTAAAAAACCTTTTGATTGTCTGTCTGCAATTCCACATATGAGAAGTTCAAAACAGTTTTCAATTTGATAATTCACTATGACTAAACCCCAACAAACTTAAATTTGTTTTATTATTTGCAGTCTAACCTAAATGACCTCCAAAGAGAGAATGAAAAGCTGAAGAAGCAGATAGAGAAACTGAAGAACAAACACAAGATGGAAATGGTAACCATGAAGCAATACATGGCTGAGAGCAAGCTGCCAGAATCAGCATTGCGGCCTCTTAATTTGGAGGAGCCCATACCCACCAGCACCTTCCCTGGCCCAGGAGGCGATGAGGCATGGAGGGCAGAATTTGGAGCTGCATATCAACACCATTACTGAAGCCATAGAAGTAAAAAGTGTCTACTGACCTTACTTAGGTCCATCTAATGTAGTAAACAGAACCATGTCAATTCCATTATTTTTCTTGTGGGTTAGTGTGCATGTTTGTCAAAAAACTAACTGATCCAAGGACAAAACTTTATCATTCTTTGATTAATCAAATATTTCTTGATTCTGTGTTCTCCAAATGAGAAGGATGTAATCAAAATATAATTTGTATGGAAACCCCTCAAGCCTGAAAAATTCTCGTGAATGTTACAAATATGGTCATATGATCTTACCGTGAGACAATTATAAGGTAAGGACCCAGGTATCTTACTATCTCATTTACTTCCTCCCTCGAAAACCTTATTGAAGACACAAATCATTCCTGCCATCATTCGTCCCTCCATAATTCTCATTTGTTGGTGCAATCATTCGTGCCAAAAGAAATTGGGCAGAATGAAAGACTAGAAGTACATTTGATATGGAATCTTCCTTTTCAGAACATCCCCATTCTCCTCAACAACCCAAATCCACTTACTTTGTCAGTTGAAGCAAACCCGAGAGAATTTATCATAATCAACTTCGATGGATCAAAATCACATTCCACAATAGCATGTGATTTTACTTTCAGAAGTTGGGATGGAAGATTAATTCAAGTGGGAGCAGAAAGTTTAAGCGTGGTTTCATTTCTTGTTACAACAGCAACAACAATGAGAGGTGGATTTCGTGTGACAATCCAAGTGGACTTTCATTCAATTTTCCTTGAAGGTGACTATCAGATTCTTCTAAAGGCTTTAAAAGGTGAAATTCAGTTCCTTGGGAGATCCATTACCTTATTGAAGACACAAAAATCTATCTCAACAAGTGTTGCAATCAAGTCTCATTCATCATATATTTCATAAAGGTAATTGCGCGACCGATTTATTGGACAGAATTAGTTGTGTGATATTTTATTCCTTATACTTTCTTCTCTATATTCATTAAAGATAACTTAGGTAGAACCAAAGATTATTTAATTGTTATAATACTTACCATTGGGGAACATAACTTCTTCTTTGGAAAGTAATATTTCTTATTTACTTTATGAAATTTTGTAAATAAACTTTAAATATTAAATGAATATCTTTCTTTTATTTAATCAATAAACCTTAAAAACTTTTTTTTATAGTATAGTTAAAAACTTTCATCGTTAAGGCAAGACCCCCAAAAATTATTATATACCTGTGCACACCATGGCCCTTATGCGCGTTGCGAGGTCATGCTCGCATTTTCCCTTTTTTTTTTTGTTTTGTTCGGACGCGCTGATTTTCAATTTGTTTTCTTTCCCGGTTTCCGTTTTTCGGTTACGTCACCATCATCCATCTTGTGCTGCTACGATCACCATCACCATCGTCCATCTTCATTCTTCCGCGATTATTCATCGATTTAAACATGATTTTCATTTATTTCTTCCATTGTTGATTGATTACGAAGACAATATGGATTGTTCAATGATTTCTTGGAGTGATGAGCCACGGGCACAAGATGAACCACGAAGCTTGCCATCTAATTCCGCCATTGAATGCGAAGGAAGCTTGATTTACGCCATTGATGAACAAAATATGGAGTGTTTGTTGTTTTCTATCATTGATCCAGAGAATTCGCCATTGGTGATGATCCACGGAATTTGGCAATTGCCGATGATCATGTTTTTATGGGTATTTCGATTAATTTTTCGTAGATTAATTTTTTGGCTGATTAGGTTTTCTATTTTGTTCAAATATGTCGTTATTTTTGTTGTTAGTTTTATTCTATTTCTCAAATCACATGTACGTCACTTGTATTTTAGAATAGTTTTTAATGTTTTCTATCAATCGGTAATATTGCATTTCCATTGAGATGCACTTTCTACCATGAACTTATTTTATAATGTTTAGTGTTTTTCAGTTCCTATTATGTATTTTTTAGAATACAATTTAGTGTTTTTATATTTCTAGTTTAGTGTTTTTAGAACACAGTTTAGATTTTTTTAGAATACGGTTTAGTATTTTATGGTTCAAGTTGAGTGTTTTTAGTATAAAGTTTAGTGTTCTTTAGAATGCGGTTTAGTGTTTTTATAGTTTTAGTTTAGTGTTTTTTAGAACACTTGTTTAGTGTTTTGTAGAACATAATTTAGTGTTTTTATAGTTCAAGTTTAGTGTTTTTTAGAATAAAGTTTAGTGTTTTTTAGTATACGGTTCATTGTTCTTTAAGAACACAGTTTACCATTTAATATTAACACTTCCTTCGCCAAAGATTACCAAATGGTATTTACAAGCACTTTAGTGTATGGTATAATTGTGTTTAGTGTTTCTCACTATAATATATAATGCTACAACTATTCTGTTTTTAGTGTATTTTTGCATATTGTTTAGTGTTTTTTAGTACTATGTTCAGTGTTTTTTAGTACACTATTTAATGTTTTCCACCAGCTACTTATATAACTTTTTTGTTTACAATGGTAACTCTATAGAATCAGCTGAGTCGAGTTGCTTGGTAAGAATTTTAAGTCATTGGAAGACGTTGAAGATTTATACACTCGAATATGCATTCAAAATTGGTTTTGGTGTACTTTTTGGGAATGTTAAGTATAAAGGAAAAGCTGATGTTGTAAGAGAGAGACATATATATTGCTCTAGGCGAGGAGTTAAGAAACCTACAAAAGAAGAAGGTAAAAATATTCAAAGAGAAACACTCGAAGTGATTGTTCAGCAAGAGTTATTTTTTGTCTTGATAAATTTGACAATTGGGTATGCACAAATCATGTGATGAAGCACAATCATGCCTTTATGTCAAGCGATGAAGTGTTTTTGCATAGTTCTCATAGGAAAATGGAGAAAGTTCATATTGATTATTTTAGGAAAATGAGGAAAAGTGGGCTAACACCGGCACAAGTTTTTCATGTTTTGAAAAATGACACATTAGGATCTCTTGCCCTTGGGTTTACTAAGAGAGATGTTTACAACAATTTGGCAAAGGAGGATAGGAAGACTTTGGAAGGTGGAGATGTCAAACATTTGATAGATACATTCTCCGAAAGAGTTCTTAAGGAGAAACATTTTTTTATGCTATTGAGTTAGATGTCAATAACCATTTGGTGAGCCTTTTTGGAGGAATTGTCAAATGAAAGACGATTATGTTCTTTTTGGAGATTTATTAGTGTTTGACACTACATACCGTACAAACAAGTACAATATGATTTGTGCGCCCTTTGTTTGTATGAACCACCATGCAAGAAATACAATGGTTGGATGTAGATTTCTGTTAAATGAAAAAATTGAGAGTTTCATTTGGTTGTTCAAGACATTCCTCCAATCTATTGACGATATTGCTCCAAAGACAATCATGATCGACCAAGCTACTTCAATGGCTAACGCAATTAAAGTTTTTCCAACATCTCATCATAGACTTTGTTGTTGGCACATTCAAGAGAACTCAAGGTGTCACATTAACCACTTGAGGATGATGGCTGGTTTTGGCGAGAAAATTTGATCACATTCTGTTTAGATATGACACAGTTGAAGAGTTTGAGGTTTCGTTGGAAAAGGTAAAAAACACTAAACATGTAACTAAACTACACTGAAACCTATCCTAATCCACACTAAAATTCTGATTATTTTTTATGTAGATTAGTGACTGAATTTAATTGTGTTGATTATCCTTGGATGCTAAGGTTGTATAATATTAAGACAAAATGGTGTCCCGCATTTTCGAAGAATCATTTTTAGGAGTTTTGTCCTCTTAAAGGAGTGAGTGTACAAACTCGTCATTATCAAGGCGCTTGAACAAATTAGTCGGGTTGTTTGATTTTTACAACATTTTCTCGGATGTTGTCGGTGATTGGAGGAAAACGGAGAGGGATGATAATGCCAACAACAAGGAAGGACATGTGATATGCACATACCTCATGTTGCCATTTTACTGATAAGCTCATCGGACTTATACAATAAACATGTATAAGGTTTTTCAGGATGAGTATATCTTGGGAGAAGGCTGCTGGCAAGATCTTCGCATATTTGAACAAGCATGTTTCAAGCACTACCGAGGTATATCATGTGACAGAGAATCGCGATGATAATCGAGTGGACATTTTGTGTCACTTTTGATGTTAGTGATCACGAGCATCTCTTGTGATTGCAACAAATTTACTGAAGTTGGCATATTATGTCGACATGCTTTGAGGATATATAATGTGAAGTGTGTTAGGAAAATTCTTGAGAAGTATATACTAATGAGGTGGACAAGGAAAGTACAACCTGAAACAAATTGCACATTGAATACTCAACATATAATATTACCTTCATCAATTTGGAGAAGCGAACTTCTCAAACAGTTTGATCATCTGTTGTTAGCTATCGAGGGAAATGTTAATTAAGGCAGATTTTTGAAAAAGCAATCCAGAAGTTCAAAGAAGAATTGTCAATCCAAAATGTTTTCACGTAGTGGATGTTGTTGCTAATAAAGAAGAGCAAAAAGTACTAATAATGTGGTGGTTCGGAACCCTATTAGTCAAAGGAAAAAAGGGGAAAGGAATGTGAGAAGGAAAAGCACTCGTTGAGAAAATTTTCAACCGAGTCGAGTCAAGAAAATCCAAGATGGTCGGGAGCAATAACTCTAGTTCATTTCCGAACAGGTATGTCTTTTCATTTTATGTTTTTAAAAAATTATTTTTATAGGAAAAGTTCAATGTTTCATAGTTCCTGGTTAGTTGGAACACAATTTAGTGTTTTTTTAGAACACAGTTTAGTGTTTTTAGGACACGGTTTAGTATTTTTTGGAACACAATTTAGTATTTTTGAGATCAGAATTTAGTCTTTCCTTGAAGTTACTTTAGCATTTCATAGTTATCATTTTAGTACTTAGAGAACAAACATTTTTTAGTGTTTTTAGAACACAGTTTAGTGTTTTTTAGAACACGGTTTAGTGGTTTTTAGAACATAATTTAGTGTTTTTAGAACAAAGTTTAGTGTTTTTAAGAACACGAGTTTAGTGTTTTTTTAGAACACGGTTTAGTGTTTTTAGAACAAAGTTTAGTGTTTTTAAGAACACAGTTTATTGTTTACTCCTTCAATAATTTGTGTTATCTTTTTTTTTTTTATGCGAGCACAATGAAACATCCACTTCGGTTTTACATATTAATGCACCATCCACTTCAACTTCACATATTAATGCAGCCGCTGCAAATCGAGTGGAATGCACTGATCGTTGAGTATGTTGCTTGAAGAAACACAAGTCAATGCATTAAGAACTCACGAAAGGATCAATACTATTGATTTGAACTTTCCATGATTTGTATTTGTATATACTAATCAATATACTTTTAGTGTTTCCATGATTAACATTCATTTGTATAGTATACATTATTGTTTCTCAATATACTATTGTTTCCATGATTAACATTCATCTATATAGTTTAGTAATTTTATAGTTATATTTTAGTGTTGTTTAGAACATAGTTTAGTGTTTTTTAGAACAAAATTTAGTGTTTTTTACAATATAATTTAGTGTTTTCTATAAAAAAAGGTTAGTGTTTTTTAGAACATAGTTTAGTGTTTTCTATAACAAAGTTTAGTGTTTTCTTGAAGTGACTGTACTATTTCATAATTATAAGAGAAAAACATTTTTCATGTTTTTAGTGTCACGGTTTAGTGTTTTTTAGTATATAATTTAGTGTTTCTTAGTATATAGTTTGGTGTTTTTAGAACACAGTTTAGTGTTTTCATAATTATCATTTAATATTAACACTTTCGTTTGTCAAAGATTAGCAAATTGGTATTTACAAGCACTAAATGTTCTTACGAAAACAACTAAATCGTGTATAAAAAATACTAATCTAATTTTTTACAACCAACAATATACATTCAATCTACAAAAATATTATAATATGTAAGTCAAGCTACATTTAGTGGATTATCAATGACAACAATTGCAAGATGTTTTTGACACATTTCATTTGCTTTTTTCAAAATGTCTTGTTGTAGCTTGTTATCCTTGGCCATCAAAATGTCATGGCAATATCTGACCCGTAGAGTATTTAGGATTGATTTCGCAAAAATTAATAAAGAAAAGTAAATCAAAAGTTATAACTTAATAATTAAAGTCAATTTACAGAGAGAAATACTTACATCATTGCCTGTGAATCCAGAATTCCAACTCTTTTCATGCCCAAAATATATTTCCATATGCCTCATACAAAAACACCACAATTTACAACATTTGATATTGTTCTCCATTTCATCTTTAATCGTTGTAGTTCAAGGTCTTTAAGAATGTGGGCCTGTGGATGACCTTTTTCTTCCAAATATTTGCATATGGAAATTTTCTACACATGATATTTATTATAGGTATATTTTAGTTTCAAGAATATGATTAAATTTAATCATAAGCATAAAAAATTTTACTAGGATTTACCATTTCAGTAAGTGAAGGACCGTAAGAATTGGCATAATTATGTTTGGTCAACATATATTATCAATGATTTCATTTTTTTTGCTTGATATTAAAAACAAACACAAAAAAGTGATTTTTTGTGCCATATCGGAGCGAGCACCCATTAAGACAATTTAAAGAACACTATAATTAATATCGAGTGTAAAAAAGTAAAATAAAAAACTTGGTTGTGTTTTTACCATTTCCACTTTCTTAATGTCAATCCATTTGCATCTCTTCAACTCATTATCTAAGATATGGCTGAATGATTTATATCTTTCTTTAACCATGTTTCTTGGAAAGCTCGTAGAACTATTCATCACCTGCAAAAGTTAAAACATGTTAGTGTTTTATAGAACATTGTTTTACTTTTAGTTTAGTGTTTCCTAGTATCACTTTAGTGTTTCCTAATTATGAGTTTAGTGTATGCTAGCTTTCACTTTAGTGTTTTTAGTTATTATTTTAGTGTTTTTAGTTATAACTTTCGTGTTTTTTAGTTATGAGTTTAGTGTTTCCTACTCTGTCGGTTCCGTATTTGTTAGTTATCGGTTTAGTGTTTACAATGAATAATAAGAAATATAAGTAAATACTTACAAAAGCTTCCATTAGAAGGAAAAATTTTGAAATGGGTGTATCGGACAACAAACTGTTATAATGTTATTTGTTGTTGAGCATTTCACTCCATATTATCAAAATGTTGGAGTTGAGTTCTTTGCCTAGGGCTAGAGTTTGGAATTCGTTGCGAAAGTCTATTATCTCCCATGTATAGAACAATTGCTCACTACAATTAAAAAATAACAATCATAATCAGCTCATGCATCAATAGAAAATAAAAAAATGGTGTTATTGTCTTTAAATTTCAAACAAGAATATACCTTTTGTCCATATTCTCTCGAATCATCAAAGGCATAATCACTTATCATTCTTTCTTCGTCGAAACGTCGAAGTTAATGGAGTTGAATGTGTTTCAAGATGAGATGTGTTTCTTTTTGGCAAAGTTGGTTGTTTCTTCTTTGTTTTCACAATCTCATCAATAATTGCTTTTGGACTCTTAACTTCTTTCTTTATTTCCAACATGTCCTCATCAATAATTGGTCCCTCTCTTTGAACTTCGTGTCACACCGAGGGTTGATGTTAGGACTTTCGGAATCAGGAATCAATTCGAATGAGGGCATATTTGGATCTCTTGTTTTCTTCTTTTTCGATTGTGTAGTTTTCTCTAACTTTGACATAATGTCCATCAATTCATCCACAATCGAAGGTTTGCTCCAGAATATTTCATCACCCTCTTCATTTGCAGCCTTTGATTCCTTCTTCTCTTGTTCAAGTGGAGTTTTTGAATCTTTGTGTCAAAATCGGAATCACAAAATTCAGAAAATATTTTTATGGATAAGTCGCGCAATTTCGAATTTGTTTATTCTTTTTATACTTTGCTTTCATGTACTTCATATAGCTCTAGTATTCGAACATGAATTAATGCGGTTATTTTCCCGACTTGTCATACCCTCAACATCTTTACTGCACACGAGTTAGGAAAAAAACACAAATAATGTTAAAACAATTTAGATAATGTTGTATGAAACACTATTTTTGTTTAGTGTATCACTTTACTTGTTTTTTAGGATACAGTTTAGTGTTTTCTTCATGTAATTTTAGTGTTTTTGTAGTACTCCTTTAGTGTTTCCTAACTATGAGTTAAGTGTATGCTAACTTTTTAGTTTAGAGTTATGTCGTTATTACTTTAGTGTTTTTTAGTTATTAGTGCTTTTTAAAACACATTTTAGTTTTTTTAGTTCTAATTATGAGTTTAGTGTATGCTAGCTTTTCAGATTAGTGTTTTTAGTTATTACTTTAGTGTATTTTAGGACACGAGTTTAGTATTCTTTAGTTATTACTTTAGTGTTTTTTAGGACAAGGTTTAGTAGTTTTAAAACACATTTTAGTGTTTTCTTCAAGTAATTTTAGTGTTTTTGTAGTACTCCTTTTGTGTTTCCTAACTATGAGTTTAGTGTACGCTAGCTTTTCAGATTAGTGTTTTTAGGATGCAATTTAGTATTTTTTAGTTATTACTTTAGTGTTTTTAGGACACAGATTAGTGTTTTTTAGGACAAAGTTTAGTGTTTTTCAAAACATATTAGTGTTTTCTTCAAGTAATTTTAGTGTTTTTGTAGTACTCCTTTATTGTTTCCTAACTTTGAGTTTAGTTTATGCTAGCTTTCGGTTTAGTGTTTTTTAGTTATTACTTTAGTGTTTTTAGGACAGCTTTTTTAACTAGTACTTTAGTGTTTTTTAGGACACGGTTTAGTGTTTGCTAGGTATAAGTTTAGTGTCCGCTAGCTTTCGGTTTTGTGTTTTTAGTTATCACTTTAGTGTTTGTTAGGACACGAGTTTAGTGTTTTCTAATTTTACTTTTAGTGTTTTATAAAACATTGTTTAGTGTTTGCAAGTATGAGTTTAGTGTATGCTAGCTTTGTTTTTTAGTTATTAATTTAGTGTTTTTTAGCTATCACTTTAGCGTTTTTAGGACACAGTTTAGTGTTTTAGCTATCGGTTGGGAAAAAAAGCATAAATGAATATATTATATATAATTCAAGTATTCTAACCTCCATTTCTGTCATATCATGTATGCTTTTCTAAGCTTGTTCTTCAGGTTGCTCTATTTGACTTGGTCCAAGCTCAATCTTTGGGATTTCTATAGGGGTTCAATCTTACCCCTACCAAATCCCACCTTCATTTCTTCAGACAACTCTTTCCATGATCTTTTTGGTATCCAACTAGTTATTGTTGGGAACACTCTTGGCACGGTTCTTCTACTTAAGATTACTCTATCCAAGTAGCACATCTAATTTTCAAATTAACACAATAATAAACTAATTGTTAGTGTATTATAGGCATATATTTAGTGTTTAAAAGAAAGTAACTAGACAATCAAATACATTTACCATTATAAAGGTGACTGATCCTTCAAAAACTGTCCACTTGTCTTCTTTTTGCATCAATCAAGCGAGTCCAACATGTACTTGGACCAATTGTATGATGCTATTTGATCAAGATCACGAGAGATTCTTTAAAATCAACATTGTCGAACAATGTTGTTATTGACCATGGAAGAACATGGCAACCATGTATGTAATGAAGTTTCGCGAAACCTTACACCACTTGTCTACCTATTGTAGTATAAAGTCATGCATCTTGGCTAGAACCGGTATGCCGTTCTCCAGGGGACCGATCATCCCTTATGTCTTTCAAGACTTTTCCAAGCTCGATCTGTGCCGTCCTTGCCCACTTTAACTACATCTTTTCCTGACATTGGCAATCCAAATGCCAAGTGAACATCCATTTCGAGTTATCTCTATCTCCCTCGTTTCGGATAGCTTGAAACAAACCGCATATGGGTCAAATTTGTTGACTAACCATGCAGCAAGTCTCCCTAGGATTTTGTTCACTTCTAAATTCAGGAAAGCCCCAAAACCCATTTCTTTTATGGCTTGTGTTTGAGCATCGTTAAATCTCTCGTGCATGTTTGAAAATCCAGCTGGGGACATGCGTGTGTTGAAGTGCTTCTCATAAGATTTTTCTTTTTTTTTCTCATCTGTTTGATTGAGAGATTGCTGAGTTTCAACCATGTTTTCTCATATGTTCTCCTTCTTTGAGCCTACTTTGTTGCTCGGTTTCAGCCATCTTTTTCTTATCTGTTCTTCATCTTTGAGCGAGACTTTGGTTGCTCGGTTTACGTGTGTTTCTTTCTTTTACGCCTCTTCTGCTGTTCATCTTTTTGTTTGGTTGTTCTAGCAATAGGCTTTGTTTCGGTTTCAGCCATCTCAACATTTATTCTTCTTCTAGCAGCAGGCTTTGTTTCGGTTTCAACCATCTCAACATTTGTTCTTCTTCTAGCAGCGAGGCTTTGTTTGGTCATCATCTTTTTGTGTTTTTCTTCCTTTTCTGTCCCTTTTGCGGTTTATCTTTATTTTCTCCTTCTTCAACACTTTGATTGATTTTTTTGGAGATCGTTGAGGACTTTTCTTCGAGGTTGTTGTTGTTCTTTTGTGGGAGAGTTTTGTTTTTCGATCGTCACAGCAATATCTTGTTCATCAAATGTGACCTTTTTATGTCCTTTCTTTTCTGCGTTGCCTTTTGTGGCTGAATGTTTCACCTTATGTCCATTTGTCATATGAAACACATTCCTTTTTTTTGGGACTGTTTTCTGTGTTGATTGCAGCTAGAACATATTCAACAATTTTATTGCATTCATCTACCATAGATCTACAAAATTGAACAAGCAAACAAGATTAGTAATTATAGGCATCTAATTAGTGTTTTTAGTTATTACTTTAGTGTTTTTTAGTTATCACTTTAGTGTTTTTTAGTTGTCGGTTTAGTGTTTTTAAGTTATCGGTTGAGTGTTTTATAGAAATGTGTTTAGTGTATGCTAGCTTTTCGGTTTAGTGTTTTTTTAGTTATAATATTAGTGTTTTTTAGTTATCGGTTAAGTGTTTTACAGGTGACAGTTTAGTGTTTTGAAGTTATCGGTTGAGTGTTTTATAGAAATGTGTTTAGTGTATGTTAGCTTTTAGTTTAGTGTTTTTTAGGTTACAGTTTAGTGTTTTTAGGTGTTAGTTTAGTGTTTTGAAGTTATCGGTTGAGTGTTTTATAGAAATGTGTTTAGTGTATGCTAGCTTTAAGTTTAGTGTTTTTTAGTTATTACTTTAGGGTTTTTAGTTATTACTTTAGTGTTTTGAAGTTATCAGTTGAGTGTTTTATAGAAATGTGTTTAGTGTATGCTAGATTTCAGTTTAGTGTTTTTTAGTTATAACATTAGTGTTTTTAACTGTCGGTTCATTGTTTTGAAGTTATCAGTTCGGTGTTTAAGAGAACATTGTTTAGATTTTTGCTAGTTAACATTTTAGTGTATCTTAGCTATCATTTTAGTGTTTATTAGTTACGGTTTAGTGTTTTCTAACAATCGGTTTAATATTTATAGTTATGATTTTATTTGCACTAACACGAGATCTCATCGCCATTTTAGTGTTTAAGAGAACATTGTTTAGTTTTTTTTTATTGCATTTTACACTAAAACACTAAAAAACACTAAAATATTATTTAGTTTTACACTAAAACACTACATCTTACTCTTAGAAACACTAAAACATATGCTAAAAAAACACTAAAATGTCTTTTAAAACACTAAAAACACTAAAAACACTAAAATATTATTTGCACTAACACGAGATCTCATCGTCATTTTTGTCGAATATAACACTCGGAAAAATTACAAAACTTCAAGATTCAAATCGTATAACACTAATGCTAAACGTGATTGAAATTTTTACAAAAATAAATGATCATTGTGTACTCAAAAATTATTGAATATAACATTAAAATGCTTTTGAGGTGTTTAGATTATCGATTATCGGCAAAATTAGTAAAATAAGTAAAATCATTACAAAACTAACTCTAGAAAATACCTTTCGACTATAGAATTTGTGGTACTTTTTTTTGCTTTTTCTAATGTATGTCTTCATCGCTTTTTGATGTTTAACTAATATCCGATCGAACAAGCTTGATTTCCACTATTTTTGTAAATTTTGGCAACAAATTTGGTCGATTGTAGGCGAAATTGGTGAAGAAATTCAGCAAACTCGAGGAGAGAGGAAGAGAGAGAGAGAGAGAGAGTGTGTTTTACGAGAGCAGCCATGCGTTTAGAAACTAAAGAAATGAAATGCCGTTGTTTTTTTAAATTCGTAATTTTCCTTTTTTTCGCGTGCAAAAATATGGGTTGCGATATATGGGCCGCATGCTTTTTGGTTTGGGCCTGGGGTGTGTACAGTAATCCTGTACCCCGGGCTCCACCATTTAAGAACTCAAACCCCTCCTTAAAAAAACAGTTCTTATATGGTGGAACCTAGGGTAAAGGAGATTCAAACCCCTACCTCATTGATAACAACACGACGCTTTAACCAACAACCCACTTACATCTTTTTAATTTTTTTGTAAGAAAATAATAATATATCATATCTGTATAGGAAATAAAATTAGCCCCATTAATTTTTTTTCAACACTTTTTAGTTTTCATTTTTTAAAAAAGGAATTTACTCTAATTTAAATTTTAATATTCACAAAAAAAATTATAATATTTACTAAAAAATTTTAATATTCACTAAAACTCAGTTTGGTGTTTAATAAAAATATATTCCCTTGAATTTATTTTAATATTTATAAAAATACACTAAACACTAATCTATTATACACTGATAACTAATGTATTATACACAAAATATCATTCTAATCTACAATAGAAAATTAAAACTAAAGACATCATTTTTCATATAAACCTTAACACTAAATATTGAATCATATTTACTAAATAACGTTCTAATATACATTAAAAGTCTAGATTGCTTGATATAAAACACTAAACATTGTACTAAAAAACACTAAATACTTGTGCAACAATACACTAAAATATCATTAAAAATATAATAGGTGTAACACTAAATGATAAACACTAAACACTATTATACTATACACTAAATTGTTTGATAGAAAACACTAAATATTGTAATACAAAACACTAAATACTATACTAAAAAACACTAAATATTGTGCAAAAATACACTAAAGATCATTAAAAAATATAATAGGTGTGACACTAAATGGCAAACACTAAACACTATTTTACCATACATTAAATTGCTTGATAGAAAACACTAAACATTGTACTAAAAAACACTAAACATTGTGCAAAAATACACTTAAAGATCATTAAAAATATAATAGGTGTAACATTAAATGACAAAAACTAAACACTATTTTACCATATACTAAATTGCTTGATAGAAAGCACTAAATATTGTACTAAAAAAAACACTAAATATTGTACTAAAAAACACTAAACATTATGCAAAAATACACTAAAGATCATAAAAAATAGAAGGAATATTGGATTTTAAAATCTCGAACTTTTGGGTTTTTTGATGGGAATATCCTGAAATATTGATTGGCATCGCAACATCCCGAATTTAAACTCTAATATTTTTGGGTATCCCACCACCGAGTTACGGGTGAAAAAAATCGGTGGTTATATGATGTGGCGGTGGAGGTAGTGTACGTGGCTTCTTTTTTTTTTTGCAAATAATTTGACTTGTTTTTTCTCTCTCTCACTTAACTCTCTCCGGTCTAAGTCTCTCTCTCTCATTTGGGTATTCTCTTTCATCCGAATCTTCTATGGTCATTCTCAAACTATTTCCTTCTCTTTCACTTTACTCTCTGTCATCTAGATCTTCTTTCTCTTTGTATGAATCATCTATCCTATTTCTGAAACCACAATTATTTTGGCAAGATTTTTCCCGAATTTAGAAACCACGAAAAAACCCCACATCCAATTCAAGGTTTCCGACAAGATTTTAGCTCAATCCGTAATTGCGGTTACGGGATTAGGTTTCGTCGATGTAGGGTACAATCAATCATCTCCATTATAATCTTTTGCATTTTTTCCTTTATGACTGGCCAATTTGAATATGAAACAAAGTAGTTTCAAGAAATTAAATTCTTATGAAGTAGTAGCACGGAGCGAATTTTCGTAAATTAATTTTGCATTTAACTCGATTTTACGATTTGGTATTTTTGATTTTGGTTAGGTATAATGGAGATTGGTCAAGAATTGGGATAATCTCAAAGGAGATTGAAAATGTGATCAAGGTTGCTTGCTTTTATTATAGTTCCTTTCTCTTTGTTTCTTATTTTTGACTCTCTAAAAACCCGGAAAATGAATAGAAAATCATGCAACATATTTTTGAAGGCATGATTTTATTTTATTTATTTGAGTTGATGTTTCACCTTGGATTAAAGCCCCAAATTGATTTTTTTTTTTCGGGAGCTTGAACAAGGCCCGATCGATTTTTTTTTTTGTGGCTTTAATTGCTTTTTAAAATAAGCCCTTCTAGTTTTAAAGTCCTTTAATGAGAAGAAAATGATGATACAAGAGTTTGATTTTATGTTGGGATGATGAGATTAGTGTGTCAAGTGTTAATTGAAGAAGAGTAAAAGATTGTGGAATGAGACTTGAGACCCCCAATCAGATTTCAAAGAAAAGGACTTCAAAGTTAGAGGGAATAAGGGGGTGGAGAGAGGGAGATATGGTAAGAGATGCACATAGAAGTTACAGGAGAGAGAGAGAAAGAGAGTTGTGAACAAAGAAGATGGAGCCACTGGAGGAGAGAGAATGGCATGGACATTTGTGGAGGAAGAAGATGAAGAAAGGTAGAGGAGGAGAGAGAGTGACAGGTAGAGATGAGTAAAACTAGTCAAATTTGGTTGACATGTAATTAAAAAAATAAAGTGGTTAAACCTCCGCCGCCACGTCATATCACCACCGATTATTTTCATCCAGTAACTCGGTGGTAGGATACCCAAAAATATTAGGGTTTAAATTCGGGATGCTTGCGAAGCCAATCAATATTTCGGGATATTCCCGTCAAAAAACCCCAAAGTTCGGGATTTTAAAATCCAATATTCCAAAACAGAATAGATGTAACACTAAATGACAAACATTAAACACTATTTTTCCATACACTAGGGGCGTGTTCGATAAAATTAGGTGTTTTAGTAGTGTTTAACTGTTTTAGTAGCGTGTTAGCTATTTTATTAGCGATTAGCTTGCTACTCACTAGTGGTTAGTGGTTAGATGTTTAATTAGTGATTAAAAATAAGTGTGTTTGGTAATAGTAGTTGTTTAAGTAGCGATTTGTATACAATGACTTGAAAGGACATAATTGATAAAAGCTTTCGAGAAAAGCTTTAAAAAAGGAGAATTTCGGAAATTATGTGCAAACACTAGGTAGTGTTTTTGAAAACATTACTTTGAGTAACTTTTCGAAAACACTATCTAAAACTCTAATCACTATGTTAAACACTACGTTGCCAAATACTTTTAGATAAGTAGTGTTTGACCTCCTCTAAAACACTAACTAGTACCTCAAAAGTTAATGCCAAACACACCCTAGATTGCTTGATAAAAAGCACTAAACATTGTACTAAAAACACTAAAAGTCAAAATACACTAAAGATCATTAAAAATATAATAGGTGTAACACTAAATGACAAACACTAAACACTATTTTACCATACATTAAATTGCTTGATAGAAAACACTAAACGAGTATACTAAAAAACACTAAATATTGTACTAAAAAATATTGAACATTGTTCAACAATACAATAAAAGATCATTAAAAATATAATAGGCATAAACTAAATGACAACACTAAACACTATTCTACCATACACTAAAATGTTTGATAGAAAACACTAAATATTGTACTAAAAAAATTGAACATTGTAATAAAAAATACTAAATACTTGTGCAACAATACACTAAAGATCATTAAAAATATAATTGGTGTAATAAAATTTTTTTACAAAAGTAAAGAACAAAAATATTTTAATGTTCGTTAAATCAAAAGTAAAGAAATATTGCAAAAAATATAAAATAGGTAAATAAATTAAAAGATAAAATGAGTAAAAATAACAAAAGTGTAGGTCTGTCCACTATTAAACCCCTAACCTTAAGCATAAATTTCCCATTGTCAACTTTTAACCACTAAAGTAACTACTTCCTTATTATAAATATTGGGTAAATAAAATCTATAACACGCGTTTCCAAACGCGCGTGTGAAGAGAGGGCATACACGGAAAAGTTGTGCCCAAGGTTGTATATAATTATTTTCGGAAAAAAAGCAGGAGCCATTAAATTAAATATAAAAACACGACGACGTATTAGCACACGTTGGAGCAGCGTTTCAGTTATTTCAAACATTTTGTGAGAAAAACATGCATCGGGTCTGATCACAAAGCGGCCAGAGAGAGAGAGAGAGAGAGAGAGAGAGAGGATGGCGGAAGCCGGGAACAGAGACAACGGCGATAAAGGTTTCGTAGACGGTGAAAATGAAATCCCTAATCCTAATTCATCGAATGCTGTGGCTACCAGTGCTCAGTCGCCCCCTTCTGCGGTTTGTCTCATCAACTCAGTTGGAGATTCTGCTGCTGGTGCTCTTATGGGTTCACTCTTCGGCTATGGTTCTCTCTCTCTCTCTCTCTCTCTCTCTCTCTCTCTCTCTCATTTTTGAGCTACATTGTTGGATTTCGACCGTATTACTTTTGGTCATTTTGAAGGATTCATCTTCTTGTTGATTTGTCATTGGCATTTTTCCGATGCTTTTGGATTCGGGAATTCTGATTTTGATTTTAATAGTACTGTCTTTTTGGAAATATAAAATATGTGAAACTTAACAAAGAGGAAAAACTTACGGGAGGGAATGTGGATTTCAATGTTAGGTTTGTGTTTTAAAAGGTAAAAGGGACATTTTTTCTAGGACGGACGAAGCAAATGGTTTGTGTTTTCAGGTGTGACTGCTCTTGTTGTAGTCCTTGGAATTGTTAGTTAAATCAACACGGGATAGTTTGTGTCTGAGAAGTGCTCTGCCAATAAAGGCCATTTTTACTTGCATTCCTTGTTGACTAATCTAAGGTATTTGGGCAGGAGTGCATGCTTGCGGGAAGGGTCACCTACGCCTGTTCGTTGCTTAGCTTTTTCCAGCCCAAGGGGGTAGCCCTTAGTCAAGCATGCCATATGTTACTCCCATACCCATGTTGAAGTGTCGGGTGTTGTGTCGGATTTGGCAATTTTTCAAAAAAAAATGTATATTTTCGGCTTAAAATGAAACGTGGAGTGTCTACCTATGTTTAAGTGTCGAGTGTCCGACATGAGGACATGAGTACTTGAGGCAAAATAAAGAGTCCAAGTAACATAGACCATACCATGTCATCTCATTTCTGTCCTGCCACATAAAAGTATAGCTTGTTAGTTTTTTTGTGCTGGATAGGAGCACTTGTGTTCATTCCTTCAAACTGTTGATAGGGGCTCCTTCCATTTCGTCCTACAGGTGAGTGGGTATGGGGTACTTGCAAAGACCAGTGAAGATGTTTGTTAGTGTGTCAGTCCTTAGGGTACAATAATTAATGTGCTAAGATTCTGGAGGTTACTGTTCCATTCGTTGTTGATGGAGAGTTTGCTGGATATCATACACATTTATGGAGTAAATTTGTGCTTAGTAAAAGATAGTTTCATGACTTCCGATATAACTTCTCTCTTACCTTGTGCCCTCCCTAGCTAGCTTGTACCCATCAAATACCAAAAAAATCTAAAGCTGTTGTTTTCTGTTGCAACTTGGATCCGATTTTCATTTTTTTTTTTGGGGGGGTTGTCTTGAAAAAAGAAATAGAAAAGGAAAAATAAATTGAGAAGGTGGAATGCATTTGCTGAAAGACACAAAGACAAATAATAACCATGTCCTGAGCCGTGAAAGTTTAAGCTAAAATTATATATTCACAGGAAAGGTCACACCTCATAAGCAAGATATATTCATGAGAAGGCTGTGTTACATTGTGATTGCATGAAAATCAAGATATTGCTAGCATGACCATCAGTAGTGTTTCATCTAGTAGAAATCCTAAGGCTTGTTTACATGTGTTAGCCTGTCATTTTGTCCCTAGCAAAGTTGTCGGACCTCTTGATCAGTTGCTTATGTATCAAATCAGGTAGTTCCGATGAATTCATTTGAGTCTATTTGATTCCTCATTGATCATGTATCTGAAATGCCACATGTTCATGGAGTGATGTGGAAACCCAACGTTGTTTTTCCCTTCTGCTTATAGATCCTATCAATTATATGGGAAATTATCGTTGTTCTGTCGTTAATTTATATGCATGGATAACCCGCTTATCCCTCCCACCATTAGTTATGACCAGTTATTGGGAAGGATACCAGTAGTTGCAATGAGAACTTAAAAGATTAAGGTAGAGGACGTTATCACATGGATTCATATTGTTACCATAGGATTGATGGAGTTACGACTTATGACTTGATCCTTGTTGAGCTCTTTTTGCCACCTCTATCTTTCCATTCTGCACGCATTCTGATGAATTACTCCTTTCCATCTCAATTAGTCTGCTTTTTGTGCATCTGAAGTTTATTGAAACCAGTGGATGTTATAGGTGTTGGATTGCTCAAGAAGAAAGGCTTGACAGGATCCTTTGTGGATGCAGCTGCCTCAGCCAAGGTATGTGTTCAGTTCTTCATTTGAACTTAATGAAGTTTCTCCCTTGCTACTTGTACAGTCCTGTTTTCTAAGAATTCTTTATATCTTTGGAAAAAGACATTTGCAGTTCTATCAGGTGTCCAGAGCTTGGTGGCGTGCTTCTTGAAGAAGCTAAGGGGAAAGGATGATAGTAAGCATCTTGAAAATGATTGTTTCTTTGATTATTCTTCTTTCATGTCATAGCCTGCAATATGACGCCTTTTTTTTCCTTTATTGGAATAGTCCTCAATGCAGGTTTAGCTGGCTGTTGTGCTGGCCTTGTTGTATCCTTTCCAGGTTAGTCACACGTTGAAACAAACCCTTAAATCCTTTATAATAAATCTGATTTTACTCTATTGTTCGTCCATAAATTAACCAGAACTGAATGACCAGATTGTCATGTTTAACTGTTCGGTAACAAGGGCTTGTACATTTATTATCAGGTGCTCCTCATTCTGCTCTGGGAAGCTGTGTCTCGTTTGGGCTATTTGCCTTAGTTTCTGATGGATTTAATAGGAAGCAATCAGCTATGGCACATACACACACCTTGCACGAAAGCACAGCTCGTTCAGAGGTTCTTGTTCCTCCTTTGGCTTTCCCCCTCCCAGACGAACTCAAAGGAGCTTTCACTTCCTTCTGTCTGTCCCTGAGAAACCCTAAGCTGCCTAAGTAACATCCACATTTTTTCTAAAAAAAAGTTTTAGTTTTTTAAATATTTTTTTAACTGAGCACTTATACACGTGTGGGATGGGGTCTGACTCCAACGAGAGAGAAAGGAAAGAATAATAGACTTGCCTGTTGTCAACCATGGCTCCCCCGGATCAAACCTAGGGAGTTCTGCATTAAGTAGATTTGTATGAAAGTTGAAAAATACTTGTGTTTAGCAGTCATTTTTCCTTACACTTTGTCTCACTTTCCCTTCTATTGTCCCATTTTTTCTCCTTGAAGATCTCTCTTGAATGGAAAGGCCAATCATATCCTTTGAAAAAGTGTGTAGAGAGATTCAGATCTATACTACCTTGCCGCCCTTGTATGCATAGGGGTCATTTTAGGGCCTCTAAACAAAAGAAATGAACAAAAAAGAAAAGAAAGAAAACTTTTGAGAAAGTGTTTGGCAAATTAAGACACTTTAGGCAAAACAGTGGTAAAGTATGTTACTCAAACTCTTCATTTTATCTCAAGTACCCGTATCGGACATTCGACACTCGACATTTCATTTTAGACCAAAAAAAGGTAAACATTTTTCAAAACATTGTCGAGTTCGACACAACGTCCGTGTCGGACATTGGACACCTCAATATGACTGAGTTCAAGTAACATAGGTGATGGGCCAGAAGGAACGGTAACTAGAGATATGAATCGATGGACAAAGAGAGGCGAGCGAGCAATGTTATGAAAGGATCGCAAACCTTTGTTTTTTGTTTTTTATGTTTAATTTTTTTGGTCGAAACATCGCAAACAAATTTATTAAAGTGTGTCCATGGAGCAAAAACTCAAAGTGAGGCGTTGTTACAACTATGAATGCACACTTAGAGAACATAATCTAACCCAAGTTTACTTTTAACAACTCAATTTGTTATAAGATGGAGCTTTTTTTATGAGTTTACATAAATTAAATTCAAGAAAAATACGATACGAAAGTTTTTACATTTAAAATTTCAACAACCATCGTATTGAATTATTAGCTAAGGTAAGGGAGAACTTTTGCAACGTTTGTGATCCAAATATCAACAAGATTTACCTAAATACGAGTTAGAGATAAAAACCTTCCTAAGGCTACTAAGCATATACTATCGGAGTTTAAGCATTTAGTTGAGATGATCCTCAAATATTTCTAATTATTAAACAAGACATGATTCTTCTATTTTCCTATCACATACACACATAGCGAAATGATCCTCGTACATATACTCTTTTTTTAAAAATGATAAGAATAGTATAACATTAGCTAACCGCTCTCTTAAGTGTTTTACATATGTTATATATCTTCATTAATGAAGATGA